>PVLC010014572.1:0-39039 GCA_004027655.1 Graphiurus murinus | reverse complement strand
TGAAGTTTTAAATTTTTTTGGTACTTAATCATATATTCTAGATATTAAATTTTCAAATAATTGTAAATATTTTCTCCCAGTCTCTTATTGTTTTTCAAATGTATTTTTCAATATGTTTATGGTTTCTATCTTTTGACCTAAAGATGTTAAAAATTTTATGGATATAGTTTTTTCTTTTATTGGATTCAAGGTTTTGCATCTTACTTTGAAAGGATTATTTTACTCTAAGTTTATATTTCTCCTTTTCACATTTGGGTTTGAAAACATTTTTAATTAATTTTTGTCCATAATTTGAAAGAAATAGCTAACTTTATTTTTTCCCAACTGTAGCCATTTGCCCCAGTGCTCTTCATTAACTAGTCCATTTTTTCCCCTGATGGTTTGATATGCCATCTCTTCATGGGGGCTACATGGGATTGAACCAGGGGACATTCTACCTCTGAGCTACACCCTGAGCCCTTATTTTTTATTTTGAAACAAGGCCTCACTATAGATAACGGAAAGTCTCGAACCTTCGATCCTCCTGTCTTAGTCTCCCATGTACTGGGATTACAGGTGTTCACCACAACGCTCAGCTATCATCTCTACCATATTCCAAGTTCCTACATATATTGGATTGGAGAACATGGCCATTTTTAAAGGTTTTAATAAGTGTTGCCAAATTCCCCTTACCCATATAGAAATTTCTGTTCCTATAAAAGTGTTTTATTACACTCCCAGAACTGTTTTTTGTTTTTTTTGTTACTTTTTTCCAAGTTAATAGTTGAAAAATAAAAATCTTGTTTTGCCTGTATTTCTTTGATTACTAGAAAGAGTAAATTTTTAAAAAATAATTTTTATATGACATTATGAAATGATTGTCACATTCTTTGTCCATGTTTCACTTTTGGTGGTTGATTTCACATTGATTTGAAAATAAAAAATTACTCTTCTATGTGTATTGCACAGAGGTAATTTTTTATTATAATTAGGGTTTTTTTCCTTATAGTCTGACTCTGTATGTGTATATAGAAAAGTCTTCCTTATTGCTAAGACCACACAATCAACTTGAATATTTTCCTTTTTTTATTTTTATGACTTTAATTTTTATATTCATCTGCCATCTTATTTTGCTATATATTATGTAGGAATGTATCTTTTAATTCTTTTCTAAATGGCAAGCCAATTACCCAAAATAGCTTCCAGAATAATGCATTCTTTCCACTGATTTATAATGCTATCTTATCTGTACTTACCCTGTTGGAGTGTTTGATTCTGTATTACTGATTTGTATGTCTCTATTCCTGTACCATTACCACCCTTCATTATTGTAGCTGTGTATCTATTTTATAGTTGAAAAGCTTACATTAGAAAGTAAACATTCTGGGGAAGTGTGGTTTTGGAACACTGACTTTTATAATTTAAAACGAAAACCCCTCTTAAGCTATAGTAAGCTTGGATTCTGCATGGGTGCCCTCTGTCACAATTCTGTTTGTGGTCCATACGTAGCATACTTTATAGTTCCACTTGACATGAAGTAATGATTGCTCCTAAGCTATTATAAAGCTAGAGAGAGAACTGTAGAAGAGAAGTATTAGCTCCAGAGACTTTGCTAATTTAAAATATTAAACTCTAGCTGGGCATGGTGGCACACACTCGTAATCCCAGTAGTTGGGAGGCTGAGACAGGAGGATCACAGGTTTTCAGTGAGCCTCAGCTACTTAGTGAGGCCCTCTGCAACTTAGTGAGACCCTGTTTCAAAATAAAGAATAAAAAATAGGGCTGGGGGTGTAGTTCAGAGGTAGAATGCCCCTGGGTTCCATCCCTAGTGCATGCATGCATAAATAAATAAATAAATAAATAAATAAATAAATAAATAAATAAACTCCAAAAGAAAATAGACCCAGTACTTGAGAAATACCTTTGTGATTCAGAGTAATTAGATGTTGCCTTATAGGTCTGATCTTCTCTGTTACTAGAAGGAAATACTGAAAATCTAATCTCTAAAGCAAAGATTCTCAACTGGGGTAATTTTGTCCACCTTGTCCCTTTGGGACATTAGGCAGTGTCTCAAGATATTTTTAGCATCACACCTGTTGGGGAGGGATGCTGCTGGCTTATGGTAGGTAGAGACCAGGGGTGCTGTTTTAGTATGCACAGGATAACCCAACAACAAAGAATTATTCCATCAAGCCAGGTATAGTGGCACACACCTGTAATCCCTGTTCTTGAGAGGCTGAGACAGGAGGATTTCTGGTTTGAGGTTAGCCTTAGCAATTTAACGAGGCCCTCAGCAACTTAGTGAGACCCTGTTTCAAAATAAAAATAAAATAGGGCTGGGGATATAGCTCAGAGGTAGAGCGCCCCTGAGTTCAAACCCCAGTACCATACAAAAAAAAATTTTTTTTACCCAAAATGTCAGCAGTACTGAGGTTAAAAAACCCTACTATAGAGAAAACTCAACTTATCTTCTTAGTACAATCAAGTCTCATAACTGCTGTTTAATATATGTACAGAAAAAAAAAAACCTAGAAGAAAGCATAGGCATTTTAATATTGAATTGAGAGCAGAACTTTCTAAAAGTCTGATACAAAACCTAGAAGCCATAAAAGATATAATTGTTAAATTTAGCTCTACAAAAAATAAAATTTAGCCGGGTGTGGTGGCGCACGCTTGTAATCCCAGCATTCGGGAGGCTGAGACCGAAGGATCCGGGTTCGCGGCCAGCCTCAGCTACCTAGTGAGGCATTGCGCAACTTAGTGAGACTCGGTTTCAAAATAAAGAATAAAAAATAGGCCTGGGGGTATAGCTTGGAGGTAGAATGCCCCTGAGTTGAATCCCCAGTACTGAAAAAAAATAAATAAATAAAATAAAATTTCTGGAAGCTGGGGGTGTAGTTTAATGGTAAACAGCATCTAATTAGCATGCCTGAGGCCCTGGGTTCAATCCCTAATAAAGTAAGATTTATGCATGCAGAAAAGTTTAAAATAAACAGAAATAACAAAGGAGAATAAAATAGCTCAAATCACAGATGACTAATTTATTTAATATTTAAAGAGCTCTTGTACCTTAATAAGGGAAATACCAACAACTCAGTAAAAGCAAAGGGTATAAACCGATGGTTATAGCAAAGGTACTTTTAATGGCCTTTAAAGTTGTTCAGCCTCTCTGGTAAAGCAAATTATAGTGAGATACCATTTTTCACTTATCATATTGGCAGAGAGAAAAAGTTTGATGAATATCACATTGGTAAAGATATGAAGAAATAGAAATTAGTTGCTAATCAAGAAGAAATTAATATAGCATCCATGGAAAATAATTTGGCAATATATATCAAAAATTTTAAATGTATATACTCTTTCATCTGGAAAGTTTACTTCTAGAATTTTTTCCTGCAGATATAGTTTTATTAAATTTTTTGGGGGGAGGGGCTACTGGGAATTGGACTCAGGGGCATTCTCCCTCTGAACTACATCCCCAGCCCTATTTCATTTTTTATTTTGAAACAGGGTCTCATTAAGTTGCTAAGGCTGTCCTCCAACCAGCTATCCTCCTGTCTTAGCCTCCCAAGTACTGGGATTACAGGTATGTACCTCCACACCTGGCTCCAAAATTAATTTTATAACAGATTTGTAAGGCTTTCTGTCCATTACACCATTGTTTGAAATAACAAAAGATTAGCAATAAACTAATAATGGGAAATACTGGGAATTGTTTCATGTTAGACCACTATGAAGTTACTTAAAAACTGAGGCAGCTCTGTAAATATTAATTTGTAAAGTTATCCATAATATGTAATTAAATAAAACAGCAAGGTGCAGATAGTATGAGGTGTTAGAAAAAATATGGAGCAACTGGAACGCTTAAATACTGCTGACAGAGAAGTGAATAGGTATAACCCCTTTGGAAAACAACTTTTTACCAATTTAAAGATACATATGTACCTGACCTAGTACTTAAAGGACCTCTTGCTCATTTTCCCCAGGAGACTAAAATGTTAGTGCCATTTATAATTAAGAAAACAAAGCAACCACAATAACTTACAATTAACAACTCAAATGTTCAGAGTAAATTAATTTTAGAATACAATACAGCAATGAAAAATGAATGAATTATAGTTACAGCAGTCTAAAACATGTTGAGCAAGAAAAGCAAGTTGTGGAAGAATATATATAAGATTCTGTTTATATGAGGATCAGAAGCACAAAATAAAGCATATTTAGGGGAAAATATAGTAGAACTTCAAGCAAGGAAACTAGTAAGCACAAAATCAGGGAGATTGATTAACTCAGAGAAGATGAAAGGGATTTTGGAGAGGGCACATGGGGTTATAAGTGTAAGTGTAATGTTCTTTTTTCTTAAACTGGTATATGGTTGAATGGATGTTCATTATATTGTGGATTTTTTTTTTTTTTCTTGCGGTACTAGGGATTGAACTCAGGGGTGGTCTACCTCTGAGCTATACCCCCAGCCCTATTTTTTTATTCTTTATTTTGAAACAGGGTCTCACTAAGTTGTGGAGTACCTCACTAAGTAGCTGAGGCTGGCCTCGAACCTGGATCCTCCGGTCTCAGCCTCCCGAATGCTGGGATTACAAGCGTTATATTGTGGGGTTTTAAAGCCTGTTTGCTTTACAAGTAACTCCTGTATTTACCAATTAATTAAAATACATTTAGAAAAATCAAGATATAAAAAATTATTATAAAATGTTACCATGACTGTGTGGATCATTTTTTTAAAATAAGGGTTATACGTGCATGTGTATGTGCATATAGTACACATTACATCCACTATATGTTCTGTAAAGATACACAAGAAACTGGTAATAATAATTATTGCCTCAGTTGGGTGGTTGGAGGCCAATTGGAAGGAAATTTACTTATCATACTACACTATATTCCTTTGCATCTTTTGAATTTTTGTAGCAAATATATGTATGTAGTATGTATTCAAATTTTGTTTAAAAATAAGTGTATGGGAGAGAGGAGGAGGGAAGGAGGGAGGGAGGAAGGAAGGAAGGAAGGAAGGAAGGAAGGAAGGAAGGAAGGAAGGAAGGAAGGAAGGAAGGAAAGAAGGAAGGAAACTGAGAGATGCCTGGAGAAATTGCAGTGTCACTTCTAATCTTGGTGACTTTGTACATTTTACCAAACCATGTATGAAATGAAATGAAATGTTTTTGTTGATTAGGTACTTCACCTCTCATTCCAGTTTTTTCTTAAAGGTTAAATTTCATGGAATATTACATAGTCATCACACATAAATAATATTCTACTCTTAGTCTTTATCCAAAGCCTCACCAACCTTCTTTTATATTGCTTAACTGAGAAATCTCTGAAGTTTTAAGTGTTTCTTAACATCTTTTTAAGGGGGAAAAAAGTCCTTTTTTAGTTTCCTTCCTATCTCAGCTCTTTGTAAACAGTACTTCCACTTACATTAGGCAACACTGTATAATATAAATACATATGTATCTCACCATGACGTTTATTCAAGCCCTATCTACAATAGGAAACAAAAGTCAGCTTTGTCCCCCAACCCTGAAGATTTAGAGGATCTAGTTGGGATACCTTTCTTTTTTCTCAAGTCTATTCATAAATACTTCTACATTTTCTTTTTAGGGGAATAAGTTGGGTTTTATTACTTAATTAAAATTATTTGAACATGTCAAAGGCATTTATATTTTTGAAGTGTTTATTCTCTTTCACAAATATAGGGTGGTTTTTTTTTTCCTGTGTGTTCATTATCTCTGATATAAACGATTAACTATATAAATGTAACCTATATTTAACTGACTCATGAATCTCTTACTAGTACAAGAATCCAGCCTCCTGCTTTCTCCGTGGTTCTTTTTGAGGGAGAGTAAGTCTGGTCAGACTTTGTGCAGCACCCTCCATTGGTGTAGTACCAGTGAGTACTGCCAGAGACAGTGCTCTGGCTGTTCCCCTCAGGAGCCTGACATCCGCTGTTACCTTATTCAACACCACCATTTCTCTGGCTACTACTATCACCACTACTGCTTCCTGTAGGTTCAACGTTGATATCCTGGTATCTTCCAGATGGCAGGGTTCTGAACCTCACTGCATCATGTTCTACGGATAAGAGAAAACGACCTCCATTTTATGTGACACCCTGACTAGAGCAGCGCCATAATAGTACTGACACGTCCTCAGAATCACTCCTCTTCCGTGATGGATGGTAAAGCTTTCTTACCATGTTGAATTTACTTTCTAGACCTTTTCTTTCATTAAATTCTTTCTGGAACAATCCATAGTCTTTAGTTCAAATAAATGTCTTGAAAAAGAATGATCTTAGATTTTAAATCATAAAAATTCTGTCTCTCATCACATCTTGTAAAGAAAAGTGGGTCAATAGGTATTATTTATAGAAATTGAAAATTATAGTTGCCTTAACCTTTTATTTGTGGTATTGGGGAAGGAACCCAGGAGCACCCTACCCCTGAGTTATACCCCAGCCCCTTTTATTTTATTTATTTTGTTATTTTTATTTTATTTGAAGTATTGGGGTTTGGACCCAGGGGCATTCTACCTGTGAGCTACACCCCTAGCCCTATTTTTTATTCATTATTTTTGAAATAGGGTCTCACTAAGTTGCAGAGGGCCTCAAGAAGTAGCTGAGGCTGGCCATGAACCTGCAATCCTTCTGTTTCAGCTTCCCAAGTACTGGGATCACCACCACACCCACCTTTATTTTTTTTATTTATTTATTTATTTTTTTGCGGTACTGGGGGTTGAACTCATGGGCATTCTACCTCCGAGCTACACCCCCAGCCCTATTTTTTATTCTTTATTTTGAAACCGAGTCTCACTAAGTTGTGGAGTGCCTCACTAGGTAGCTGAGGCTGGCCGCGAACCCGGATCCTCCGGTCTCAGCCTCCCGAATGCTGGGATTACAAGCGTGCGCCACCACGCCCGGCTTATTTTTTATTTTGAAACAGGGTCTTGCTGAGTTGCTGAGGCTGGTCTAGAACCTGCTATTCTCCTGTCTCAGCCTGCCAAGTACTGGGATTATAGGCATGTGGCACCACACCCAGCTTCACCTTAACCATTAGCTAACACTTTAGGGTGAAGAAGAAATGACTTTTCATCATGACTCGCTTATATTCCAAAGTCTTTCAGAAATCTTAGAGAAAGAGGAAGAGTTAGGCTGCTTTATTGACTTTAATATTATAAAACATGAGGCTGGATCATGCCAAAATCTTGAAGCTGTTTGCTGATTTGGTCCACAATGTGGTCCAAAAAGCAGTAAACCTAAATAACTAATCATTCATTGTCAATTCTGTAGTCCTTTTTAAGATTTTTCTTCAATTTTCTATTACTATTTTCTTCTCTCCTTTCAAATTAGACGCGCAGGAAAAAAAAAGAAAATGAAGTGTCTCTCTGATCTTTCCGTATTTACATCTCACTATCCCAGGAACCAACCTAGTCCATTAGGAACCAGCATATTCCCCAAGACACATATCAGATAACAACTGGCTGGCCATATTAAAGATGCATTTCTGATTCTATTCTGAGTAACCATTAGTCCATGAAGTAAATGAGACTGTTATAAGGATTCATAATTATTATCTGGATATGTCACAAATCTTATTTTTACTGCCTTATTAACATAAATATTTGTTTCCATTTTTTCCTACTTCCCTTTTCAAAAAGTTAATAAGCTAAATACCGTCAGTGGCCTAGAGAAGCTACTGTTTAAATGATCCCTTCCTTAAAATGAAAGATAATTATCTGTTTCCTAATTTGGTTTTTATTTTGGAGAGAGAGAAAAATCTGATAAAATGTGATTTCTTAGTCTGTTTTGTGCTGCTATAACAGAAACTGGGTTCTTTAGAGTAGAAATGTGTTTCTCATGGTTCAGGATCAAGGCATTAGCAAGTTAAGAGTCGAGTGAAGGATCAGTCTCTGCTTCCCAGATTGCACCTTGATCTCACATCCTCCAGAGGGGAGGACTGTATCCTCACATGGTGAAAGAGCAGAAGAAAGCAAATGCACCCCCACAGGCTCTTTTATAGTGATCTTAATCCATCTATGAGACCTCAGTTCTCATGAGCTAAAAAGTCCCATTAGCCCAACACTGTCACAATGAGGATTAAGTTTCTGACACACGAATTTTAGGGGAAACATTCCAGTGTGGCAAGTGGGTTTTCAACTAACAGACACAAAAATTATATTCAACAGATTGGCAGTTCAACTCAATTAGTATTTATTGAGAGCGTATTATAGTTTGTACACAATGCTAGACGTATATATCTAGGCATTAGATATATACTGGTAAATAATATAGATGCTGACCACACACTAAGTTTATAATCTATCAGTAAGAGATAATACACAAAAAAAATCTTGAAAGTAAGCATAATTATCATAAATCCTATAAAAAGAGAGATATAGTAATGAATAACCAATTATAAGGAAAAGGTACTAGGGAAGTCTTCCCTAAGATAATACTGTAAGAATGAAAGGAAGTAGAGGAGTTAGCAAGAAAATGAGCAGGAAATGGTGCAGCAGGGTAAAGGAATGATGGTCAAGTCCTTGAAAAAAAAAACTAAAGAAAACCTGTTGGGCATGGTGGCCCATACCTATAATCCCAACTACTCAGTAGGCCAAGACAGGAAGATCACAAATAGTAAATACAAAACTACAATAAGAGACCTATATACATACCACTACAATTTTAGTATGGCTAAACCTAAAAAGATTGAGAATACTAAGTGTTGGTGAGTGTGAGGAGCAGCTGAAATTTTCATATACTGCTGACGGGAAGGCAAAAATGATATAGCCACTTTAAAAAGCAGTTTAAAAGCTGGACGTGGTGGCGCACGCTTGTAATCCCAGCATTTGGGAGGCTGAGACCAGAGAATCCGGGTTCACGGCCAGCCTCAGCTACCTAGTGAGGCACTCCGCAACTTAGTGAGACCCTGTTTCAAAATAAAGAATAAAAAACAGGGCTGGGGGTGTAGCTCAGAGGTAGAATGCCCCTGAGGAAGTTCAATCCCCAGTACCACAAAAAAAAAAAAAAAAAAATCAGGAGTTTAATAGTTTCTTGTAATTTAAACATTTGACCAAATTTACCATATGACCAAGCATTTTTACTTCTAGGTATTAACACAGGAAAAATGAAAACATGTAACAAAGATAAATGTAGACAAATGTTTTTAGCAGCCATATTCATAATAGCAAGCAGTGCATGATTCTTATATAAAATTCTACAAAAAGCAAACTATACTGACAGAAAGCAGACCCATCTTGGGAGTTTGGAGGAGAGGATTGACTGCAGAGGAATCTGGGGAGTTTTATGGTGATATACATATTCTATATCATGATTGAAATGGCTGGGTACAATTGTCAAAACTTACTGAATTGTATACTTTAAATGATTATTTTATCTTACCTAAATTATATCCCAAAAAAGCTAGTTTAAACAATTGTGAAGTATTGTTACAAGCCTTTTAGAAATACTTCATTTGTAAAATGGAGCAATAGACTTAAAGTGGTGACATTTTTTGCTCAAAATTACATGAATGGTGTTCCTGTGAATGGAGTGCTTACTCTGGATTCCTTGTCCCACACGGCTTCACAATTCTCTTGGCATTAGGTCACATCCTGTTATCTGCCGCATTGTCTGTATTGTGCCTTTTAACTTTCTATGAGTGCATGTTGGCTATGTATATGTAAGTTCTTGAAATGCAGGGATCAAATCTATGTTCTTCATCCTTCCCACACTGTATTGCACAGCACATGCTCAGTGAGTATTTGATGATTGAATGAAAGCTTAGTGTAGCACACTGTGCCTACCAGACTTGGATAGAAAAGTAGGCATGTATCTTGGCTTGGTGCCAGGGTTCTCAAATTCATCAGGGACCTTCTCTAACATATGAATTCCCTGGACTACCATCTCTTTGCTTAAGAGATCATGTCTGCCACAAATGAGATCATGTCTCATTAATTAGTGAGAGATTGAGTTTATATATTTTTGCAAAAGCTTAGATAGTGTGTTCTAGTGTTGAAAATTGAGGGAGCTATCACCTTACATTTTCAATCTAAGGCCAAATATAACTGCAGTGAGAACATAAGCTCTTCTTTAAGATTAAATAGAAGAACAGCTGTCAAAGGCAGAACTTGTGTTTTTTTCTAGAGCTCTCCATTCTTAAATTCATTCTCGTCTGTCATTGAAGGATCATACTAATGACATAGAATACACTTGTCTCAATGCTAAACTTATTTTCCTCATATTTATGAGGTTCCAAACTTTTATAATTCCAACTCATTTTAAAATAATTAGTAGTTCTACATAAGTTGAACACAAATTTACTATCTTTCCATCTAAACCCAAGAAAACAAAGAACACAAAGACACTATGAGAAATCAATCAATTTAAGAAGGTGAAATGCCACAGATCATGTTTTCTTTCTTAAAGTAAAAGTACACACTTTAAGTGAGATGGTAATATATCAATAATACTTAACATTTATCGGTTTCTTTGCCAGGCATTTGTGCTTTATACATTCTTTGTCATAGTGTGCACAATACTATGAAATAATTATATTGTTATCTCCATTTGCAGTTGAGGAACCTGAGTTACATAGAAGCTAGATAACTTGGCCAAAATCTCACTGTTAGTAAGAGGTAGGCCTGGACTTTAATCTTAATCTTTAATCTGGAGCCTGAACTCTAACTACTGACATACTTAAGACAACTGATATATTGACTAAACAGAATTTGATTTAGTATCAAGGAATTACTGTACTCATATAAATCAAGGGGGTATACTTTATTAGAAAATGATTTAGAGTTATTTAATATTGGGATATAAACTAGTTGTAAAAGATTATTTTGACAGACCTGGAGATTATATAGGGAAACTTTTGCTAAACTCAGAAAAGTTATTTACTTACTGTAACTCGCTGCACAAATTTCTTTCTGAGAAGGTGGTGGCGGCACACATTTTCTGGGCTATGCAAATAAGGTGAATACGAATGCTCATTTTGATGTTTGAGACTAGACCATAAATAGCTAACATTCTTTGGAGACAAAGTTTTTAGGACAAGAACCCAAAGTTGATGCGGGGAATCCTTTTGATTTTTTTTTTTTTTTTTTTTGCGGTACTGGGGATTGAACTCAGGGGCATTCTACCTCCGAGTTACACCCCCAGCCCTATTTTTTATTCTTTATTTTGAAACCGAGTCTCACTAAGTTGCGAAGTGCCTCACTAGGTAGCTGAGGCTGGCCGAGAACCCGGATCCTCCGGTCTCAGCCTCCCGAATGCTGGGATTACAAGCGTGCGCCACCACACCCGGCTCTGTAGAGATAATTTTGAAGTGGGAAATTGAAAACCTGGATGTCAGTCCCAGTACTGCTGATTACCTTTTATCCTTGGGTTTATCATTTAATTTCTCTGTACCTCAGTATTCTCTAAAATATAATTTGGGGAGAATAGGACTGATGATTTCTGAGATTCCTTGCACCCTAAATTCTCTACTTTAAAGCTGCTTTTGGCCAGGAGCTTCACCATATGACTAGGAGCTGCTCTTGTCTCTGTATTGTTTCTTTTTCTTTTTTTTTTTTTTTCAGTGCTGGGGATGGAACCTAGGGGCATTCTACCTCCGAGCTACAGCCCCAGCCCTATTTTTATTCTTTATTTTAAAACAGGGTCTCACTAAATTGCAGAGGGCCTCACTAAGCAGCTGAGGCTGGCTGCGAACCCAGATCCTCCAGTCTCAGCCTCCCAAATGCTGGGATTACAAGCGTGCGCCACCATGCCCGGCTTTGTATTGTTTCTTTCTTGATTGTTGTCCATAGAGCCTTTCCTTGGATGAGAGGCTCTATGTCCACTCATGTTCGGCCTTTTTGTTAAAATGCTGCTACAAGTAATTCTGCAGTAGCTTTCTACCCACACAAGCTGTTTTATCTACCAAATTTGTTTGACTTCTTTTTATCACAATCGCTTGTCTCAAGCCAGCTCAGTCCTACATATAAAACATGGAGAGTGTTCATTTAGGTGAAATAAATGGGTTTCTTCTGCCAAATTTACAAGGGAAGAAAACAGTAAGTATCCAATGTAACCTACTGAATTCCACCAGAGGGGTGTCTCATGATACCCTATAGATATTATAATTTTAATTCCATTTTTGCTCTCTAGCTGACTTACATTAGCTTAGTTTATTTTCTTTGACGTGCTTTTTATTTTAGACCCAAAGCATGTGCTTAAATTCATACATGATTGAAAGATTTCACAGATGTAACAAATGTAATTAGCCTTTTATGTGTAATACTCTTTAAACATTTTAGAATTTTAAAACATAAAGTGAATGCTTGCTTATTTATTTTATTATTCATTCATTCATTTATTGTGGTACTAGAGATTGAACCAAGGGGTCCTACAGACCTATACTCCAGGCCTCTTTTTTTTTTTTTTTTCGTGAGTGTGTGTGTGTGTGTGTGTGTGTGTGTGTGTGTGTGTGTGCGCACGCGCGTTACAGGAGATTGAACCCAGGGGCATTCTACCGCTGAGCTATACCCCCAGCCCTATTTTATTATTTATTTTGAAACAGAGTCTCACTAAGTTACAGATGGCCTCACTAAGCAGCTGAGGCTGGCCACAAACTTGGGATTCTCCTGTCTCAGCCTCCCAAGTACTGGGTTTGCAAGCATACACCACCATGCCCAGCTCACCCCTTTTTATTTTGAAGCAGAGTCTCACTAAGTTACTGTGTACTGCCCTTGAACCTGGGATCCTCCTAACTCAGCCTCTCAAGTATTAGAATTACATTTTTTTAAGGGCAAAATTTTATTAATTCATCTACATTCAAATAAGATAGAGTGAAAAAATAGAAGGGTTCTCAACCCCACTCTTTACTTTACCTCCAGGTTTAGTGTACAGAAAGTCCACTTGGCAATATGACAGATATCCTTCCTCAATTTTCTATGTATTATGGAGGGTTTAAATGTTGCTTTTCTCTAATAAGTTCTTCATGCATTATATATTAAGAGCTTCAATGATTGGCAGAGTCATAGTGAAGACAGACTCTGATATCATGTACTTGTCAAGAAAGCAGATTTAGCTGGGCATGGTGGCACACACTTGTAATCCCAGCATTTGGGAGGCTGAGACCGGAGGATCTGGGTTCGAGGCCAACCTCAGCTACCTAGTGAGGCACTCCGCAACTTAGTGAGACCCTGTTTCAAAAAAAAAAAAAAAAAAAAATAGGGCTGGGGGTGTAACTTGGAGGTAGAATGCCCCTGAGTTCAATCCCCAGTACCACAAATAAAGCAGATTTTAAAATACAGATTCACTGCTAGCTAGTAACAGACCAGGAGAATATAATTTTAACACAAACATCTAGTGCTAAAGTTCCTCCTACTTTGACTCCCAAAGCCAGTGTTCCTCCCAGGCCTGTCACTGTCAAGTTTCTAAGGAATATACAAATCTTCCCTTACAGTCTTAAAATTACTAGAAATTCACCTACTTATGAAAATTACCCTGTGCACTGTTAAGTAGCCAATGAATACTCATATTTTAGACTAGATTAAGTGAAGGGGGATATGAAACCTATAATGTAGGACACCTCCCCAGAAACCTATAATATAGGGTACTTTCCCAATGTTATCTATTGATCAAATAATGGAGGAGATGCCAACTTAACAATCCTTCCAGACCCTCATTAACTATTTTGTGATCACCAGACTGATGTCACCCACACACCTTCCTATACCCCCTCACACTTCCTTTGAAAGAAGAGCTCAGGACCCCAAAAGCATGTCTCATTCTCAAGATAGCACTTATTCTCCATTGAATGTGTCTCTGCTTTCCTAACTAAATTTTTATGCTTCTAGCTGATGAGTTCTTAATAAATTCATTTCTGTGACATTTGTCAGGGACCCCACTTAACTCCCTCTCCAGGAACTCCTTGGGCTTCTCCAGTGACAATAGGATTAGGGAGCGGTTTAGGGAGCAAATGCTGATAGAATAAGTTGTAATGGGAGGACAATATTAGGCAACTGTAGAATGAGCTGTGTGACCCCTGAACTACAGTTCTGCTTACAAAGAGCTAGAAATAGTTATCTTTGAAATAAAGATAGAAGGAACAGCCAACAAGGGGGAAGGGAGGGGATCAACCTTAAAGGTTAATGATCAAGTTGGGCATGATGGCACATGCCTATAATCCCAGTACTTGAGAGGCTTAGGAGCATCACAGGTTCCAGGTCAGTTTCAGCAGCTTGGCAAGATCCTCAACAATTTAGGGATACCCTGTTTCAAAATAAAAGATAAAAAGGGCTATGGATAGAATTTGGAGGTAAAATACCCCTGGGTTCAATCGCCGATACCAAAAAAAAAATTATACCTTTATTTATCTACTTGCAATTTAATAAAGTATTGTGTGATTTTATAACATTAGCAAAGCATTCTTAATCCCAAGGTTCTAGCATTGCTGTTCCTATAAAATTCATCCTGAGAGCCGGGCGTGGTGGCGCACACTTGTAATCCCAGCATTCGGGAGGCTGAGACTGGAGGATCCGGGTTCGCGGCCAGCCTCAGCTACCTAGTGAGGCACTCCGCAACTTAGTGAGACTCGGTTTCAAAATAAAGAATAAAAAATAGGACTAGGGGTGTAGCTTGGAGGTAGAATGCCACTGGGTTCAATCCCCAGTACCGCCAAAAAAAAAAAAAAAATTCATCCTGAGAACTTTTATTTTTCAGCAAAACTAAACTTGCCTGTAGTCTTCAGCCTGATTGATACAGCAAAGCAGTTGGACAGGAGTGATGCCCTGAGTACGTTTTATGACTAGCAGCCTTAGCAACCATCAAATGATACCCTTTTTATTTTGAAGTATGAGTTTCATGAATATACTACTGTGTTAAGTCAAAGTATCACATTGTGTGTGTGTATGTGTGTATACATACTTATACATGCATACATATGTGCACGCATGCACACATACATTTTTTTAACCAAAACAAGAATTTATTTAATTCTCTTCCTAAAAGCGTGTAGTCATTATTCAGTGCTTATAGTTCCATTTGCTTTGCTGGTATTATGGTGTTATCTTATTTAATTCTCACACAAATTTATATGGCAGGTTGTATTTTTTCCTGCTAAAGCAGGCTTAGAAGAATATTAAGTATTGTAATCCCAGTACTTAGGAGGCTGAAACTGAAGGATCCAGGTTCACAGCCAGTCTCAGCTACTTCGTGAGGCTCTTCACAACTTAGTGAGACCCTGTTTCAAAATAAAGAATGAAAAAAAAAAAAAAAAGGGTTGGGGATGTAGGTCAGAGGTAGAATGGCCCTGGGTTCCATCCCTAGTACCAAAAAAAAAAAAAGATTAAGTAACTTGCCCAAGTTAGTCATAAAGCTAAGAGTGAAACTATGACCTGTCCAATTTAATTTCCACAGTGGTAGAGTAAGAACCTCCAAAAATATGTTCCTCTATAAAAGCAACAAAGACAGTGGCAAAAGTTGTAAGATCATCTTTTTTAGTGGTCTAAAAATTAACTAGAGACTTGAAACAAGCCAGAAGCATTTGTTCAAGAAAATTACCTGAATTTCAGTAAGAACAGCAAGCTTTGTGACAGTTTAAATTGTGCTCTTTCCATCCCTGTCTCTCTGGTAGCCTTGAAAGCTAGTAGTCTCACAACTACGGTAGCTGTAAAAAAAAAAAAAAAAAAAAAAAAAAAAAAAAAAAAAAAAAAAAAGCGACCTAGCGAACAATTGGGAGACCATAGGGTTTGGTACTTCTTAAAGACTCATCCCCAGAGAAAAAATTAGTACCATTTTGAATTTTCTGACAGCTCACTGGACATCTCCATTTTTAGAGTTTATTGGACTAGATGCAGTTTGCTCTTTCTTATTTCTGGGAAACTTGTTAAAAACAATCAGCAGCCAGTTTTTTGTTGTTGTTGTTGTTGTTGTGTTTAACATCACAGGTGTAGCTAAGACGTTACAATTGGGGATAATAAGCTAAAAAAAAAAAAAGAAAGAAAGAAAGAAAAATGGGAATGCAATGTCCATAGGTGTCTCTGAAGAGTACATTATATTATTTTAAATTTCCAGTTTCAACTTAAAATTACAGGACACTCATGGAAGCAGGGAAGTGTGACCTGTATACAGGAAAAATAAAAAGTCAATAGAAACTGTGCCTGAAGAAGCCCAGACATGGACTTACTAGACAAAGCTTAAAACTTTTCAGGTTTTACAAATATGTTCCAAAGTAAAGGAAACCATGTGGAAAGGACGAAAGGAAAGTACTAAAATAGTTTCTTACCACATACAGGCTAATAAGGAGGGATTATTATTATTATTATTATTATTTTGCTGGATTGTTCCTTTTATTTTTTATTAATTGGTGCATTGTAATCATACATCTTTGTTAGATACAAGCTAATAAAGGCTTATATGCACAAATTTCTCATTTAATCCTTTCCCCAATTCCCACCCCACTCCCTCGCCCTCCTTCCTTCTCAAATTCAGTTTAGTGATTATTGACTTTGATATGTTTGTGAAAGTACATCACATGCATTAGGGTGCCCCCACCCCCCTGTCTGTGACCTTCAGTTAAGTCTTTGCTTATCTAGAGTTTCTCCTTTTTTATCTGGAGTCCCTTTTTTTTTTTTTTTTTTTTTTTTTTTTTTTTTTTTTTTTTTTTTTTTTTTTTTTGCAGTACTGGGGATTGAACTCAGGGACATTGTACCTCCGAGCTATACCCCCAGCCCTATTTTTTATTCTTTATTTTGAAACAGGGTCTCACTAAGTTGCGAAGTGCCTCACTAGGTAGCTAAGGCTGGCCGCAAACCCTGAACTTCTGGTCTCAGCCTCCCAAATGCTGGGATTACAATCGTGCGCCACCACATCCGGCTTGGAGTCCCTCTTATGCCCCATCTTCTCCCTAACATTCGCATATTAGAGAGAACATGTGCTTTTTTACTCTTTGGGACTGACTAATCTCACTTAACAATGTTTTCCAGTTGCATCCATTTCCCTGAAAATAACATGATTTTTTTCTTCTCTATGGCTGAGTAAAATTCCATTGTGTACATATTCCCATAGTTTTGTAATCCATTCATCTGTCTGTGGACATCTTGGCTGTTTCCATAGTTTGGCAATTGTGAATTGTGCAGCTACAAACATACACATGTGTCGGTCTGATAGTTTGGTTTCAATTCTTTTGGGTAGATACCCAGAAGTGGTATTGCTGGATCATATGGTAGGTTCATTCCCATTCGTCTGAGGATCCTCCATACTGTTTTCCAAAGTGGTTGCACTAATTTGCAATCCCACCAACAATGTATTAGGCTTCTCACTTCTCCACACCCTCGCCAGCATTTATTGTTCGTGTTTTTTATGATTGCCATTCTGATTGGAGTTAGGTGAAATCTCAAGGTAGTTTTTATTTGCATCTCTCTGATTGCTAATGATTTGAACATTTCCTCATACATTTATTGGCCATTTGTATTTCTTCTTTTGTGAGGTTTCTATTTAGATCCTTTGCCCATTTTTTGATTGGGTTGTTTTCTAGCTGTGATTTTCTTGAGTTCTCTGTATATCCTAGATATTAGTCCTCTATCCGAAGAGTAGCTGGCAAAAATTTTCTCCCACTCTGTGAGCTCTCTGTTGAGATTCTTGATAGTTTCCTTTGCTGCACAGAAGCTCTTCAGTTTAATGCAATCCCATGTATTGATCTTCCTAGGAGGGATTATTTTTAAAATAAATTCTGGAATTGAAAAGTTCAAGAGCTGAAATGAAACATTGACAGAAGGATGAATCAGCAAACTAGAGGATATATTTACTGAGATTATTTAATCTGAGGGACAATAAGAAGAAATAATGGAATCTGATCAGAGTAGGAGAGATACACATGCAAGAGGAATCCCAGAAGAAGTTTCAGAGAAAAAAATGTTTGAAGAAACAATAGTTTAAAAAAAAATCTCCCCAATTCTGATTTAAAAATTTTATTTATACATTGAGTAATTTTAACAGGCTCCGAATAGGATAGATTTTACACACACCATAATCAAAACAGTTCAGAGACAAAATCTTGAAAGCAGGAGAACAGTGACTTTTTACATATAAGGAATCCTCCGTACTAGTAACTGATATCAGAAAACTATGAGCCAGCCAGGTGTGGTGGTGCACGCTTGTAAATCCCAGCGTTTGGGAGGCTGAGACTGGAGGATCCGAGTTTATGGCCAGCCTCAGTTACCTAGTGAGGCCCTCCACAACTTAGTGAGACCTTGTTTCAAAATAAAGAATAAAAAATAGGACTGGGGGTAAAGCTCAGAGGTAAAATGCCCCTGGGTTCAATCCCCAGTACCGCAAAACAAACAAACAAACAAACTATGAGCCCATGACAATGATGTACACCTGTAATCCCAGTGACACTGTAATCCCATTTGTAACACTTCTCTTTTAATTTTCTTTTCTTTTTTTTTTTCAGTACTGGGGATCAAACCCAGGGGCATTCTGCCTCTGAGCTACACCCCCAGCCCTATTTTTTATTCTTTATTTTGAAACCGAGTCTCACTAAGTTGCCAAGTGTCTCACTAGGTAGGTGAGGCTAACCTCGAACCCGGATTCTCCGGTCTCAGCCTCCCAAATGCTGGGATTACAAGCGTGCGCCACCACGCCCGGCTAACACTTCTCTTTTAAATAAGACAATAATTATAAAACTGTGTTGATAAGTGTATAATGTAGACAGATGTAATTTGCCTAATAATAGCATAAAGGCAAAGGAGCTACATTGGAGCAAAGTTTTTGGAATACTGTTAAATTTGAATTGACAGTAATTAAGGTAGATTTTTGTTTGCTTGCTTTGGAATAGAACCCACTTTTTTTTTTAAGTGGTTCTGGGGACTGAGCCCAGGGACATTCTACCTCTGAGTGTATGCCACCACACTGGCAAAATCCACCATTTTAAAGTGTACAATTAAGCCAGGCATGGTGGGGCACACTTCTATGGGGTTGTTTCCACTTTTTTGATACTATAAATAATGCTGTTATAAACATTCATGTGCAAGTTTTTGTGTAAAAATAGGTATTCTGTTTCAACTCCAACTGAGGGCACTGCTGTGGAATTTAATTCAAACCTATGCATCTGAAGTTAATGCAGATCCTGCAAGTTAAGGACTCAGTCCTCCTCAAAACTGCCCCCAGTTCAGACACTGATGCAAGTTCAAGGGGCCCCCAGGTTACATGCTCTTCTGACTAGCTACAAATTAGAGGTGCCCACTTTGGTAGGCACTCAACCCAGAATGGGGGTGTGAGAGCTTGTCAAGGAAAGCATCCCAGAGCGACTTCTTAGTACCACTGGGATTCGAGTCATAGGTAGTAGCCAGGAGAAGAGGTTTTTGGAGGATTTTAGGTAGAGGGAACAGAATATATGGAGGCTGTGTGTGTGTGTGTGTGTGTGTGTGTGTGTGTGTGTGTGTGTGTGTGAGTGTGTGTGAGAGAGAGAGAGAGAGAGAGAGAATATATATGAGTTAAAAATTTGAGCACTAAGTGGGAAAAGGAAAGGAAAGACTAGAGCTGGCATGATGGCACACACCTTTACTTGGCCGAGACAGGAGTATCACAGGTTCAAGACCAGCCTCAGCAACTTAGTGAGACCCTGTTTTAAAATTTAAAAAAAAAAAAATATATATATATATGTATATGTATTATGGCTGGGGGTGTGGCTCAGAGGTAAAATGCCCCTGTTTTCAATCCTTAGTACCACATAACCCCCAAAATGGAAAACCTAAAGAAAAAACAGAAGCAATATTATCCAGACCTTTGTAGGTAATTTTAAAGAGTTTGGACTTAAAGACAGATCCAAGAGAACTCCCTTAAAAACACCAAATATTAATGAGTGGCGGGGGGGGGGGAGTGTCTGTGATAAGAGAGAAGGAGAAACTAAAGAGGCAGGAGAAACCCCAATAGAATATGAAGGGAGTTACCAAAATCAAAGGAAATGTGTTGGAGGAAGACAAGGACTAAGGCATATCTGTTAGAGTCAGCAATACGGAGTGTGTGAGCTTGGCTAGGGCTGTCTCGCTGAGATGCTTGGGGCAGAAGCCAAGCTACAGCAGGTTGAAGAGTGAATGAGCCTCTGGGAAGTGGGGCAGGGAACCTTGGCAGGGCTGCAGGCCAGGGAGATCAGGCAGAGCAGGACGCTGGGAACACAGTGCCACTGGAGGAGGACTTGGCATAGTGGGATGGCGTAGTTTTATGATAGGAGAGACATAGGGCATTCACACATTTTCGAGATCCAGAAGTGGACAGATAACAACACAAAAGATAAATAATAAATTGGGCAGGATTCCAAGGAAGTGAGAAAAGATGGGATCCAAAACACAAGGAGAATCAGAGGGCGAAGGGATGGATGTGTGCAGGTAAATTCCTAGGCTTGATAGAGGACAGATGAGGGGTTGCTGTCTGCTGGCCTCTTTCTTCCTGAGACTGGTATGCATGGAGTGTGAGGTGTGGTTGATGCTTCTGCTACTGGAGAACCATAGGGAGGTAAGGAGAGTGCAGGAGACTTGGAATAGTCCCAGCAAAGGAACAGGAGTAGTGAATTAGGGAAATCTAATTCGTTTCTGGACAGTGAAACTAATAGAGACTAACTGGCCCTGAGATTAAAATTTAGGAATTTACAGCAGCACCCCTCCACTCTGGTATATGATTTTCTCCATTGCTGCTCAGCAGCCTGCGGGTAAATGCAAGAAGGGAGAAATTCACAGTAGATCAAGGATTCTAGGCTGGATAGGGAAGACGTGAAGGCAAAAGAAAGGTATTAGATGGAGGATGAAGTATAGGGGTCTGACTAGAAGCACCAGGGAGAGATTATAAGAACAGGTAAAAGCCGGACGTGGTGATGAACACCTATCATCCTAGTATTTGGGAGGCCAACACAGGAGGGTAGCAGATTTGAGGCCAACCTCAGCAATTTAGTGAGGGCCTCTACAACTTAGACCCTGTTTCAAAATAAAAAATAAAATAGGGCTGAGGATGTAGCTCAGAGATAGAACATCCTGGGTTCAATCTTTAGTAACACACACACACACACACACACACACACACATGGAAAAGTAACACTAGTGTCCAGTGGACACTAGTGCTTAGCCTCCCCTCTTATTACTCAGTTTTGACTCAGACACTTCCATGTGGGTTCATCAAGGCTCTTTGTTTTACCTGTTAACTCTTCTCAGCCAGTTCACTGTGTCCTACAGTAGAATACAGAAATTCTAACAGAGCTGTGCTCAATGATGCATGCCTGTAACCCTAGCAAATTAGGAGTCTGAGGCAAGAGGATTGGAAGTTGGAAGCCAGCCTGAGCAGTTTAGTGAGACCCTGTCTCTAAAAAAATAGAAAAAGGCTAGGGCTGTAGCTGAGTGGTAGAATGCCCCTGGGTTCAACAGGAAGGAAGGAAGGAGGAAAGGGTAAAGTAGGGAGAGGAAAGAGGAAGAAGGATCATCACTATTAGCTTTGTTCCTGGAGGAAACAAATATGTAGAGTTTTAGAGTTACCTTTAGGTGAATACTTTCTGTGGTTGTGCATCTACTCATTAAAAGCATGAGCTGCCAGGGTGTGATTTAACCAGGAAGGTGTATCGGTTGACTACATTAGGGCCTTCCACCTTCCTAGGCCACTTCTCTCCTCACGGGTCCCCAGTTCTGTTTCTTCAGCCAACCTGTCACTTAAACATGAAGCTCCATAATTTCAGTTAAATTGGATCATTGTCCATTGCTCAAATAGAAATGCTTTTAGGAGAAGTATCTTAAGCCTTTATTAATCATTAAGACATTTATGGTGACGAATTTGTTTGGTCTGTATATCCAGCAAGAAGATAGCTTGCCAAAAACAGATATTTATATCTGTCTGCCAAGAGAAAGTAGAACAAAGATCCACATCAGTGATGGGGATTGAGGAGGCCAGATCACAATAGATAGAGCTGACAGGAGAGCCCCTGAGAGGAAGAGGGCATTGCGAGTGGTAGGGAAACTTAAAGAAGACACAGGAGAAGGCAACCGTTTTACTTTTTTTTTTTTTTTTTTTTTTTGGTGCTGGGGATTGAACCTAAGGCCTTGCTAAGCACGTACTCAACCACTGAGCTACACCCCCAGCCTAATCACAAATTATAATTTTGCCATTTTTGCTCAGGTCCAACCCTATATGCGCAAACCCTCTCTGGCCAGGTTGGCGAGCCCTTCATAAGATTTGATTTTGACAGGCTCCGGTGGGAGCGTGTTTCTCTGCTTTACAACCTCTAGGTTGCAGATTTTCTGTGACAGTTCTTTTACATGCAGCGATGACATGCCTTATAATCATCTCACTGTGGCAGTAGACGTGCTCAGACTGGCTGCACCAATCATTGTTGCAGTGTCTGGTAGAGATGATGTCAAAAGCTCCTTCAGTTAAAATGCCCCCACTTAATGGGGTAGGACTAATTATGACTTTTCCTTTTGTATGTGATGATACACAGGTGAGATCCTGGGAGGCATGTGGGATGCTAATGGTCCTAGTTTGGTTTCTTTTTTCTATTGTGTATTAGTCTTTTATTTGGCTGGATCTGTTACCTAGGAAACAGCTTCTAGGTAAAGATAGATTGGTTGTTTGGGGAGTGGAGTTACAGACCCCTTCAAGAGGCAAAAAAAACCTGTTGGATGAAACAAAATTAGTGAATGGCAGAGCCTATGCTTAATAAATATGCTGCAGAAAACCACACTGAGTAAGACAATTCTACAGGAGAACCTATTCAATGCAGTGTAATTTCAAACTTAGCTTGTTTCTAATTCATTTACAGTACCAAATCCTTTTTAATTCCTGCTTGGTATCCATTGCTGCAAGCCATTTGGGGAGTTTCCAATGAAGTAGAAGGTGCTGTTACCTCCTTTGAAAAACTTATGTTCTGTTTGGGATGAAAAGCCACCTTTGGAGCTGGAGGTGTAGCTTAGTGCTAGAACACATGCTTAGCATGTGAGAGACCCTGGGTTTAATCCCCAGCACTCCCAATAAGACAGTAGCAGCAGCTACCTCTTAAAATCAAGTGTATAGATTGTGTGATGTAGACTAGTATATTAAAAGAATTTGGAGGAAATAAAACTGACTTGACTATTTCTTGCCCAAAGATTCAAACCCATCACTTTGATAGTCAAGTGATAGATTTGAATCTTTGGGCAGGAGATAATTAAATGAAGTAGAAAATGAAATTTAAAGACCTGGTGAAAGTTTGGGTACTAACAGTACCTGCATTTACAAGATTTAATAGTAGCATCACAATTAATTACTCTGGAGATTCCCCCCATTAGTTTAGGGGAAATGAGTGACACTGGTGTAAATTTATTGAATGTTACTATTTAACAATGATGTTAGCAGATCACCATTTGCACTAGCACTTTTATAGTATTTGTATTATAGCTTTGGAATCTGACCACTACAATAGTGCTAAATATGTGGAAAATACTAAAAAATTTTGTTGGCACTGGAAATTGAACCCAAAGCCCAACCTGCTAAGCATGTGCTCTACCACTGCACTACACCTCCAGCCTGCAATAAAATATTTGTGTTTTGATTTTTGTACTTTATACCTCCTGATTGTTAATTAGAATTAGCTTTCCTTCCAGAACAGAGCTGCTGAATATTTAGTCTTGATTTGCTGTGATAATTAATTTTATAAATACAGGAGCATCGCTCTTTTAAAGCTAAACATGTCGGGTTATTTCTGGTTGTTTTGTAGAAAGTGTAGTTGTAATTTTAATTTTCTTACTTGTTCCATGTTACATTCACTGGGTCTGGTACACCATTCAGGGGAAGAGGGCAAAAGGAATCCTACTCAGAAAGCTTAACACTCAGCAGGCACAGAAGGTTAAATTAAAATTTTATCTCTAATGCTCCTCACCATGTTCAGAATCAGAGATTAAGAGGCAACATAAGGATACTCAGAAGTATTTTGAAGGAGAAATATTTTAGTTATGATTTACTGAACATACTATTTTAATACTTCCCAGAAAAAAATAATTCTCAACTGTAAATCTAAGTTCAGTAGATATGTAGAATTACAAATGGAACTTTCTTTATATGTTAAATTGTGAACAAAGTCACTTCTATAATAGGAACCCACAATATTGCATTTTGTCAGAGGGTCTTTCTTTGCCTCTAGTCTATTCTTACAGTAGTTATAGCTTTTATAAGTGAAAGCATGACTGCAAAAGAGTAACTTGTTAGAAGTATTTTGCTGAATGATCAGTAGTTTTTTGTTAGGAGTTCTTGGGCACTGCTGTGAATGCCTTCTCTAGTTCCAAAATTGCAATAAAATGTTAAAATGTTTTATGTTTTATTACACGGAGATACCACCCTTCCCAGTCTTTTTTTTTTTTTTTTTTTCCCATTTTTGTGGTACTGGGGATTGAACCCAGGGGCATTCTATCTCTTAGCTATACCCCTAGACCTATTTTGTTATTTATTTTGAAATAAGATCTCACTAAATTGCTGAGGCTGGCCACAAACATGCCATCCTCCTGTCTCAGCCTCCTAAGCATCAGCTTTACAAGCATGCACCACTATACCCAGCTTAATATTTTCTTTTTAGTGTTTCAATTTAAAAATAGAAAGTTGGGTGTTGTGGCGCACTCTTGTAATCCCAGTACTTGGGAAGCTGAGACCAGAGGATCCAGCTTTGCGGCCAGCCTCAGCTACTTAGTGAGGCCCACTGCAGCTTAGTGAGACTCTGTTTCAAAATAAAGAATAAAAAATAGGGCTGGGGGTGTAGCTTGGTGGTAGAATGCCCCTGGGTTCAATCCCCAGTACCGCAAAAAAAAAAAAAAAAAAAAAAAAAGTCATGTGGCCCCCTCCTGTCTACTCACCTTTGCCTTATTCTCTCTTCTGGTTTCAAGTAGTTACCATGAAACTTTATTAGCAATCATGCCAAAATATTTTCACTTGCTTTACTTTGTCCCCTACCTGTCTCTGTCCTGCTGGTGACAACCCCATACTTATAATGCTACTTGCATCCGTGCAGGTATACCGGATGGGCCTAATTATTAGATGATTTGGAGAAAAAGTACAACTTATTTATGTATCTTCCTTTCATAATTATAGTCATATTTAAGAGAGAAAGAGACTTGCTTTTGAAAGTAGAATTGATTTCTTGCTACATTTCATTTCAACACCTTGCTTTTTTTCTAAAAATGTATCAGTGGCAAAACACAAATCGCACAGAGCACCTTCCTCCAATAGTCCCACCTACCCACACAGCTCTACACAAACAGATGCAGCCCTGGCCGGCTTCTCCTGCCAGGCAGCTTCTAGAAATTTTACTGTCTGCCCTCCCAGAAGGCAAGTGCTATGATTTCGAGGTCAGTGCTTTTATTTTTGTGTTTATATTGAGAAAATGATATGACCCCAAAAAGATGAAGCAACTATTGTGTTTTCAGTGGCTGCAGAAACACCTGCTCTTGTATTTTCTGATAACTATTTTACCATTTAGAGTTGCTCTTGCAAGGGGAAACAGCTTTTATTCAGAAGTAACATTTTAAACATCATTTATGTGGAGAAGAAGAAACAATTAGTCTTTCACCTTCCTAACCTGAGTTTCTGTAAATTAATTTGCCCCAGATTTGATAGACAGGGTCCTTGGGTTTGACATGAGAACATGCTTAAAAAAATTGTACTTGATATTTTGCGAAAATCACTTTCATGTTATTTAAATGAGAAGGGGTACACTTTAAATATTGCCTTCATAATTCGTTTTGTGCTTTTCTGTTGAAGCATGCCTAATGGTTTGACAATATGAGCACTCATACATTGTGTAAGAATTGGTGAACTAGACCCTTAACTTTGATAAGTATATCACTTCTAGATTTAATCCATTATTTTTACTCATGTATTGTGACTAGGTATATTTCAAGTTTGTCTTCAATTTCCTAAAAAGTATTTTTCCCTTCAGCCAAAATAAAATAATATGCAGTGAGTCTTGAATCTGGGAATAGGAAAGATTTCAGTTCTACTAGTGTTACATTCCTTCATAGGGCAGGAACCTCTAACGTGTGTGCGTGTGTGTGTGTGTGTGTGTGTGTGTGTGTGTGTGTGTGTGTGTGTGTGTTTCTGTGTGTGTATTACTGGGGATTGAACCCAGAGGCATTCTGCCTCTGAACTACACCCCTAGTCCTATTTTATTTTTTATTTTGAAATAAGATCTCACTAAGTTGTTGAGGGCATCGCTAAGTTGCTGAGGCTGGCTGCAAACCTGTGATCCTCCTGTCTCAGCCTCCCAAGTACTGGGATTACAACAGGCAGGAACCTCATGTATTTTGATCACTATTGTTTCCCTGGAGCCTGAAGCAGTGCCTGACACAGTACTCAGAAAAGTATTTATGTAATCAATGACTACATTAATTTTCTTCCATGGCTTCTGTAAGGTTTTTTTTTTTTATTCATTATTTATTTTTTTGATAGTACTAGAGATTGAACCCAGGGGCATTCTACCTCTTAGCTATACCCCTAGTCCTTTTAATTTTGAAACAGGGTCTTGTAAGATTGCTAAGAGCCTCGCTAAGTTGCTGAGGCTGGTCTTGAACATGCAATCCTCCTGTCTCAGCCTCCCAAGTACTTGGATTACAGGCGTGCACCACCATGCCCAGCTGTAAGTATGTATGATAAGCCAGGTAGTGCTGTATTATGAATGACAGCAGAAAGCTGACGAGTACGACTTGAGAATTAGTACTTCAGTGAGCCACACAGACACAGATAAGGTTTAAGGACCAAAGGGATGGTGGTGAAAATAGTCCTAGGTGTGCCAGATCCACTAAAGTATTCCCACCTTTTGCATCTCCCCAGGAGCACTCACTGTGGGCCTTGTGCGACAGTGTCAAACAATCCATGGACGAGACCGGACATGCATCCCTCCCCGGCTCCCCCCAGAGTGGGTCACCACGCTGTTTTTTATCATCATGGGAATAATTTCATTGACTGTCACGTGTGGTTTGCTGGTGGCTTCCCACTGGCGAAGAGAAGCTACAAAATACGCTCGATGGATAGCATTCACTGGAAGTAAGTAACCTATGCTTACTAAGTTGTCTAGAAGGCGCATACACTAGTATTTTATGAAGATAATCAAGAATCAGTAATAAGGACTCCATAATCATCAAAGAGCACTGCTTGCATGTGGCCATGAGACAGACTTTCCACAGTCCCATCAGTTCTTCAGAACTACTACAAGACCATGACTTCCACAACTAATTGCTTTATATAAAATGCTGTTTTAATGAATCTTTTCTGCTCACACTGTCATAAGTTTTCCAGGTTGGTGATTCAAAGCTACCACTGGCCTGAGTCTTTTTTTATTGAAGGTATTGGTATCTCCAATCAAAATAAAATGAATCTGGGAAAAGTATATAAAATAGATGAAGATGGTTATTAGCCATTCAATAGCATTGATTCTGAGTTTCTGCTGTGTGTTGTTGTATGATCATTGAAAAATCAACACATTTGGTTTTTTAATAATTGTTTACTAACATTTCTTACTCTGTTAAGCTATGTGGTAAATTGATATATTATACATTCTCTCATACTTTGCAAAATTGGTTTAATTTCAGAACACATCAGAAGCTTATCCCAAATTAAAAACATAATGCACAAAGAATAGATGCTTCTCAATTCTGCTTCCTTTCTTCTTTCTCTCTAAAGCAGTTTCACACCCCAAGGGACATTTGACAATACCTGAAAACGCTCTTGGTATTTACAGCTAGGGGGGATGCTTCTGGCATCCAGGATGTAGCAGTCAGGAGTGCTGCTTAGCATCCTACAAACCCACAGGACAGCCCCACCACAACAAAGAATTAATTTTCTGGCCCTCAATGATAATAGTGCCACTGGTGAGAAGCCCAAAGAAATGGAATGTCGATACCTATTCCAAATACTGTGAGACGTAACTTCTAATTCAGTGTCTTTTCAGGTTTGCATAAGTCTTTTCAGGTTTGCATAAGTTTCTAAAAATGGTTGTTATAACACAACTTAGTGCCACTTGATATTTTCATTTAGAACTAGTATGATTAGAGTAAGGGATAAGCTCAAGTATTCCTTTTAATGTTAAAACTCAGTTTACCCTTAAGGCTTTTTATATATATATATATATATAATAATTGGTGCATGGTAATCATACTTCTTTGTTAGGTACAAGCTAATAAATACATATACCCTTAAAGCTTTTAATCTGTGTTCCTGGTTCTGTTGTTTTATTTTACTCTCTACATTGCCCTTAATTTTAAATTTTAGATCAAGATGCCTTTGACATAAAAAGGTTCTCTGCTCTTCTTAAGCAATATGAGACAAATTGTGATAGTCTTTCCCCAGTTTCCCCTTGAAACAGTTTCTAGAGTAAGGGCCAGAAGCAGTTGTAGGGATAAGGCTGCTAAATTAAAACATATTGATAAGGAAATTAAAGAGAAGATAATTCTTTATATTTTCTTATAGATATACCATTTATGTAGACAGAATTCACTCTTTCTTTCAGGAGTAAAATAATACCAAAGAAGGATTTTGTTTCTGCATTTACTTGAAATTTAGAAGTATATATGCTCTGAATACCAAAAATCTATAATTTGGCAAAGTTGTATGACGTAAAGAAAACATTAAGATTCTCATGACTCAGTAAAGAAAAAAACTAAGATCATCTTTGTTTTTTATTCCCTTTCAACAGAGTATTAAATATGTAAAATTGATCCCAAATGCAACTTATTTTAATATAGTATGTCTATATAAAACATAATTCAGAGCCTATGAAAGGGTAATTAAGGGCAAGGTATCATTTGTGGCCCTGTCGCCCGACCAGTTACTAATCTCTTTCCTGGAGGCAATCACTGTGACCAGTTTCTGAAGTTTCCTTCTAGAAGCATTCTCCGTGTCCGTGTGTCCTCTATATGTGTGTGTTTATATAAAAGTCCCCTGTTGCTCTTTACTTTTGCTTTTTAACTTAATAATCTTGGAGTTCATTTTTTTTAAGTAGTCATAGAGTGACCTTACTTTTGCTAGGTTCCTTAAATGCCTCCTTAAATTCCTGAGAGGAAGTGGGCTCCCCCTAGTGTCTCCATTCAGCCCTTGAAGATGCACTTTCATCTCTTGTATTTACTGCAGTTAGATTGTTGTTTTGTAATGATGTAACATTTCCTGATGGCTGTGCGCAGTGGGGAGATGCGCCTTGCCTATGGAAGCAAGAGAAACACGAGTCCCCTTCCTCAAGTCTGGCCTGTGCTTTCCTTTAGCATCCTGATTTGCCACCTCGTCTTCCAGCACACCTAATTTCTCACTCTCACCACCAAAAAACCTGTCCATGGATGATAGGAAGTTATGTCTTTACCAGCTTAATTAGGTAGTAAAGATTATCAGTGTTAATTATATTTTAAGATCTAAAGTAATTTCACAGTTCTTAGTGACTTAAAAGAAAAGCATCCACCTCCATTAAACCTGGTCTCTAGAAAGTATAGAAAGCCTAATTCCTAGGATTTAAGAGGAATGTTAGATTGAATAGGACTTCATTGCTTCCTTAAAATTTGATTAAGCTTTTCTAACCAATTTGTAAAATTTTTAATTCTTGAAAATCTTAAATTCACTGGGTTTAGTGGCATATGCCTATAATCTCAGTACTTGGAGGAGGATCATAGGTTTGAGGTCAGCCTCAGCAACCTAGTGAGACCCTCAGCAACTTAGCAAGACCCTGTTTTAAAATTTTAAAAAGAGCTGGGTATATAGTTTGGATGTAATATGCCCCTGGGAAGGAAGAGGGACTAGAGGAAGAAGAAAGGAAGGTAGGTTGGTTAAGTCTAACTATAGCCACTAAATGAGTACTACATTATAAAGGATAGATTTTTATTTTACAGTAAAAAGTTGTAACATCAATTAACAGAATAGAAAAACTTAATATGTGCATATCTCTTAAGCACTTTGCTTCTAAATTATTTAAGTATTTCTTATACTAGATTAGTCAACATTAAGAAAATTTGTTTTTGAAACAATCTCATTCCATTGTTTTTATTAGGTTGCATAGATACCTAGATTGGGGTTGCAATTTACTCACCAAACTGCTTTAAGCCATAAGAAACATTACAGATTGGTGACAGATAACACTGACAAGTGGGCATTGACCACACTAAAAAAAGTTATTTGTTGCTGACTGTACAACAAAAGGCTAAGTTGCTGAGGCTGGCTTCAAAACTGCGATCCTCCTGTCTCAGCTTCCCAAGTACTGGGATTACAAGCATGTGCCACCATGCCCAGCTGGCCAAAAACTTTCATAAAATTTAATGCCAGAATTTTTCATTTGTTCTATAGTAGGTACCAGAAAGAATCCAAGCTCACTTATGTAATATTTTTTTGACATAGACATTTGCCCAAAAGAAATACTCTCTGTCTGTACAACATAAAATAATCTAAGCCAGACATGGTGGCACACACTTATAATCCCAGTACTTGGGAGGCTGAGACAGGAGGAGGTTGACAGCCAGCCTCAGCTATTTCATGAGGCCCTCTGCAACTTAGTGAGACCCTGTTTCAAAAATAAAGAATAAAAAATAGGACTGGGGTTGTGGCTCAGAGGTACAATGCCCCTGGGTTCAATCCCCAGTACCACAAAAAAATCATCATCATCATCATCATCATCTATCTGAATGGTACAAAGCAGAGTGTTGATGTGTTCCCTAAATGGTATATTACTTAAGCAAATGTTACTTTCTAATATATTGTTAAAGGTATTCCATCCAGGAAAGGATTTCTGATTGGTTTTTTAAAGACTCTCATATTAAATTCTGTTGTTATTAACACACACACACAAATGTAGAGACAAATGTCAGCGGTCTCTACCCAGGGCTCTGTCAGTATTCTGGGAATAGCTTTGACTTGGAAAAGGTTTCTCATTTAGTTCATAATGGAAAGCATCAATCTTCACATACAGTGACTAGCAATCTGTTTTCACATTACCCTGAAGAAATATTTCTGCCTCCAAAGAAATTTAAAGGACTGTGAACATTTGACCAATGTGCCTTTAAAAAGCAGAATTTTTTTAAACTACCCTATCTGTAGTAATTTATGTTCACTGAGAAGAGCATTTCTTTGGTAGCAGAGGGGAACCCACTGTTTGCTTAAACATTAGATTGTGGAATTACTTCTACCTGTAATCTAGGTTTTCTGATCATCTTTCTAAAAACATTTTAGTAAAAATATATTTCATCATGTTTATACACAAAACTCAGAAAAGGTTTTTCAATCTCCCTCACTTTATCATCTCTGTGCATCCAGAAACTTGGCAGATTTTATTTTTTTGGAACATTGTTCATGATGAGAGATAACCACTCTGACAATTTACCAATCATCCCAGAGACTTGAGGTTCTTTCTGTTAGCTGATTGTAAATCAGAATAAGATAAATGATGCTTATTTTTTGTACCTTTCCTCCAATTTCTTCTAATACCAAAAGGAACAGAGACTTAGCAAAATAAGAACTATGATGGTAATAGTATATATAATGTTTATTCAGTACTTCCTGTTAACCTGGCACTGTACCAGGGACTTGAAATTATTTATTAGCTTAGTGAGGCCCTGTTTCAAAATAAAGAATAGAAAAATAGGACTAGGGGTGTAGTTCGGAGGCAAAATGCCTCTGGGTTCAATTCCCAGTACTGTAAAAAAATAAATAAAATAGAAATTATTTTTATTTATTCTTCTAGTATTTCCCCCATTTTCAGAAGGAAACTGGAGGCCTAAGATTGCACAGCTAGTGTATAGTGGGGCCAGAATGTAGCCCCTGGCTCTAGCTGTTGCCCTTAATTACTGGTCTAAATAGCTAAGAATAGCATATGTGAGTACTTAGGTTTGGAGAAGACCTTTCTTAATGCTGATAATTCAAAATCATCCTAAAATGTATATAAAGGGTTAACTCAGCTTTTACTATATTTAATTGTTAAGCTTCAAGGATATTATGTAACCTGTAATATATGCAAATCTTTTTGACAAGTGGCCCATGTTTTAACAGGTTTGGCCTTATTATCAATCCACAACCCTTCCTATAAACTTCCTTTGTGCCAAATTGTCATTGTTCTTTCAATCACCAAACCATGTTACTAATGTTGTGTTTTGGTTTGTTTTACAGTGATCCTTTTCTGTATGGCTGCCCTAATATTCCCAATAGGATTTTACATCAATGAAGTCGGAGGTCAACCTTATAAGTTACCCAACAACACAGTGGTTGGGTCATCATATGTACTTTTTGTCTTATCCATTTTCTTTACAATAGTAGGACTTCTATTTGCTGGCAAAGTTTGTTTACCAGGCTGATGAATGTCTAAACTGCTTGACTCTTATGATTTTTTTATTTTATTTTATTTTTATTTTCGAGGGTGGGAGGACAGAGACAAGGCATCTGAGCAGGCCTCTCCCGGGAGGACGCTGAGATGAAACTGATGCCGAAAAGGAGAAATGCTTTGATTTGTTCTCACTATGCACTTTGGATTTAAAAAGAAAAAATAAATAAAAAAGAGCCTTTCCATTACCAAAAACAGACAATATTGACTAAATCTCAGTCTGCACTGTGAGCAACTAGTGAAGGAGAATGCTTTATACTGAAAAGCATGTGGCCCTTTGTGACTCTGTTCCGTTTTTAATGTCTAATGATTCATTTGAGGAAAAAAAGTCTAAATATTTATGAATCATGGTGGACCAGAGGGATACAAGAGAAGTTCCTGTGGGGCTGGCCTCACCTCCTAAGAAATTAGTATTCCCAACTTCCTTGTAATGCTATGAGCCTTTGGCACTAGAATGGATAACTGTTGCATTACTGCACCAAGAAGCCAATAGATCAAAACTTGTTTGCTAAAACATATGTAAAAATTCTGAAATTCCCTAATCTCTGTGTATTAAAAAAACAAACAAACACTAAGAGACATGTTGTTTGGGGTGGGTGGGGGAAATCTTCCTTATATTTATATAAATATATATATAATATATATATTTTGCTGATGCAGTATACAGTGTGTATATATGTGTGTGTGTATGTATGTGTGCGTGTAAATTTATATATGCACACATGCAAACAGTTCCTGGAAGAGAACTCTGAATGCTTTGCTAGCAAAACACTGTGGTGTGCAAACCTAGAACTCAATAGAAAAAAAAGCCATTTATCTGAAGGCTGCATAGTGGAGAGAGTCTTCAGTTTACCTCATTCTTTGTAGCAGCCCTTGATTTTAACAGGTTTTTGTAATAGGTACAAATAGTCCCATACCTTTCTAGGTGCAATTTTAAGTTAAGCTAAAAATTCTTTCTAAGGTTAATTTATTTGTATATGATAATAGAAGGTAAGATCATGTCAGACCTTATAATTTGGGGAATCTAACACTATTTAAATTATTGGCAACCATTGTCTATTGTATAGATTCTTTTTTCTACTGGCTCAGTCTGTTACATTAATAATGTGTTTTATATGTTCAAGCACACAACTTTACATAAATACAAAGTTCACTAGCAAATATCTAGCTGTTTTGGCTAATTACAACACTAATTTCACTCTGCCATAAGAATTAAATTTTTGTTATTTTCATCTGTAAGCATTATTAATATATCTTTACCAAAAACTTGAGCAATACAGTATTTTCTTTATATGCTATATGCCTTCGTTTGCTAAATGCTAACATTTTTGCATTTATTTTAAAGGGCTGTACTAAACCCACAGCTTTAAGTTTTTTCCTGAAAGCATTGTAGCTAACCCTTGAACTCACAAATAGTTTTAAAATACAGTATTTCTCTTCTCCACATTTCCATGCCTTCATGTCAGTGCTTAGTTGTTTTTCCTGGTGAACACTATAGATAATCTCCTGCTTGAAATGTGGGGCGGGAGGGTGTTTTATGGCAAGAGAGCTAAGTTTTCCTCCTCATAGTGAAACGGCAACCAAATGTCCTTATCAGTACGTAGGGTTAAGAGTCTCGCACAGCCCGTGCTTCACACAGGCAGAAATGAATGCACTTGTCTTAAGAAGCTAGATTATAAATTACAAAATGGTTACTTCAGATCTTCAGAGTATGGAATGGATGTGTTTCACACTGGCTTGTTGGATATCCATATATTTTACTGTCAATTCCACAGTATTTCATTGTGAATTTAAAAACACCATTTTCAGCTCGCTCTGGATGCAGGGAGGAGCTGAACCACCTCTGTGGTGTGTTCCTTGAGTATTTTGGGGAATGTCACAGTTTTCCTTTGCCAGGTAAAAGAAACCTAAGAATACCATCAGACATGTTCTGTGGACATTTGGGATTGCAGTTCCCATTGTGATTCGATTAGTCCTCAGTCAAATGGATCACGTTAAAGGAAAGCTTTGGTTGTCACCATTATACCACTATGTTAGCAAAGTGTGGTTCAAATTAATTTATGATATGACCAAGAGATTTTCTCTTCCAAAAGATGGATTTTATTGTAAATAGTTTCTCGAAATATTTTTAACTGGATCTTGAGCATGGGGAGAGAAAGTTTCTCAGCTGCTAAGAATTTCCCCACTGTTTACTTCTTTCACTTACAGTGGTACTGCTTATAAGACTACAAAATTTAAGGTTTTATTTGTATCTATTACCCAAACCATTAAATTGCCTTTAATTTCGTCATTGACTTGGAGGTCCGGTGCATAAAGGGCTGATGGGGGAAAGTCCCTCTAGCCAGTCAGCACGCTAGCCCAGGATTGAGACCATCCCATCTGGTGGTATGTGAGTTCAAGTCTTTGTACTCTTCCAGACCAAACATTGAAATGGACTCAATTCATAGAAATTTCTATAAATCCTGTAAGTGAAAAGATAGCCAACTGTCAGCAGTTGCTTTTAAAAAGGTCACTATAGTAAGTACTATATAGTACAGTATTAATTTATAGCAGGAAATCATATCTTGTAAACTGTATATAAAACACTGTTTTATGGTGCAATCACTTGTCAAACTTTTATCTGTTACATTGTTTTTAGAGTGTACATTCTTCTCATACCTAAGAATATCACTGTAAAATCTGCTGAAAACTATTTTTTGGTTTTATTTGCACAAGACTGAACTAGTTTGAATTTTTTGAAAGCTCCTATTGAACATGCCTAAACATCTGTAAACAAAAAAATCTTAAGTTCATTAAAAGCAAACATTTCAGTATGATTCTTTCCAAAGGTAATCCATGTTCTATGTTGTTAATGTGTGTATGTAATTTTTCTGACTCTTCCACCTCTTATAAACCTATTTTCTGTTTCATTTGTTTTGTTTTTGAAGAATGGCTCTTCTTTTTTTTTTAATGTTCTAGATGACCAAAACACTTCATTAGTTTTTACCCTTTTGCCTAAAGCTTTGGTATCTCTACTTGATGTTCTGTGAAGCCACTATTTAATCTCTTAAGTGAAATAATAAATAGTCCTGGTGACAAACAATCTATTGATTTAGAGGAAAGGCCCTAAAAAGTATTGGAAACTAACTTTGGATGTATTCTTAGCTATTATTTTGCATCATGGGCTTCGTGGGAAGAGCATGTTGCATTTATTTTGTCTTTATTAAAAGACTACTAGCCACAAATTACTCTGTAATAACTGTTTTATCAACCCACTTTGATCTTCTTTTAAAAATTAAATTTACATTCACAATTCAAAACAGTAAGCTGTCTTTCAGAAAATTTTTGAAGGATAAAAATATATGAAGGGAAAAAGTGGCCTGTGTAGGTAGAATTCTCTACACAGGACTTTAGCTGTATCACCTTGAGAGATTTTAAAGTTTGTGATCAAGGTCTGTATATTATCCCAAACTTTATTAAGAATTGTTTTCTAATTGGTTATGACATTTTTTCAATTAATAGTTTCAAAACAAATTGTTAATACAACTGTATAAAATGAACATAATTTTCTTCACTTGTATTTTTGTTATTGAGCAAGTTTATCAAAATAAATTGTCTACTAAAGAAACTAAAAATGCTTCTATTACTTTGGTATAAGCTCTGATTTAAAACATTGATTTCTTGTAGAGGTTTTGCATATTCACACAGGGACATTTCCATGCCTCTCGCGTTGGTTTTGTGTCGTTAGCATTGTGGTGGGAGGAGTCCCTCTCCGCTTCCACTCCTAGTTCACCCCTAGGAGGAGATGCCATTAATATTCCAAGACGTGGATTAGGCCATGCTTAGCAATTAGAAGAGTAAGGCACTCAGCAATAAAAGAACACTTGTGGCTCTCTCTTCTGCATCATGTTTCCAGGAGCTAGGAGAGAAAAACTAAGCCAGAGCCATCCTGTTCCTTGCACATAGACCTAAGTCTGTCAATCTTCTGTTTCTACTTTACTGTGGGCCAAAGGATCTTAGCTTTGAAAATCTTAAAATATGGGTTGGGGGAGCAATATAAAGGCCTTGGTCTTTAGACTTATCCATGTGCTCCAAAGTAGCTTTCTGGGGGTTACCAATTAGCCCAAACCAAAATAGCTCGAATTGCTATTGTTTCTTTTTCTTTTTTTTTTTTTTTTTGGTACTGGGGATTGAACCCAGGGGCATTCTACCTCTGAGCTACACCTCTAGTCCTATTTTTTATTCTTTATTTTGAAACAGGGTCTCACTAAGTTGTGGAGTACCTCACTAAGTAGCTGAGGCTGGCCAAGAACCTATGATCCTCCGGTCTCAGCCTCCCAAGTACTGGGATTACAAGCGTGCTATTATTTATTCCTTATATGGACTTTTCAGGAGCCTACTGGGGAGCTAAGGGTGAAGACATAATAAGAGCATCTTCACAGTGTTCCCTTTCCCAGGATATGGTACTTTCAGTGCCATAACTGGGAAGGTTCCAGACAAACTAGGATGGTCACTTGGTCACTCGCCATCCAGATTTTATTCTGATATATAGCACAGAGGTGTTCGAAGAGTTCTTTTCCATAAACATTAATGGATAGGTCAACTGGAAATTGTAATGGTAGACTTATCTAACTTTGGGGAGGGTGCTTTTTCCTTAGGAATGCCTTAGGAAGAGGCAGCAGAGTGGCTTTAACAATAACATGGGCTCAGGCTGAGGAGATAGCTGAGTGGTAGAGTGCTTGTCTAGCATGCATGAGGCCCTGGGTTTGATTCCCAGCACTGCCAAAAAGGAAAAACAAAACAGTAACATGGACTCAAAAACACCTATTGTGACTAAGTCTTCCATCAATGATTCCAGCTAGTATGAGAAGATTATAGGAAAATCACGGAGATTAGAGGACTGGGTTCTTTCATGCAAAGTCAACTCTTCTGGGTCACAGTTACCCAGCAACAAAATAAAGGCAGTTATTTATAAATGGCATTAAAGATAGAAAGTAAGATGTATTATTATTTTTAGAGTTTTGGTTCTTTTCCCAGAAGAAGAAAACACTGTAGGATGGTGTTTTCAGGCACAGTCAAGGTTTTTGCCCATCAGCCCCAGTTCCAATCACAGATGAAGACTACTAACATTCAGTTAAGAAGAGATTCAAAATCTTAGAATCAGATAAACTCTAAAGGTGCATGCCCAGTGTTTTCATTCTCAAGATGAAGAAATTAAGGCCTCAGAAAGGCTTCAGATTTTCCCAAGGTCACACTACTAGGTCTCAGCAGAGCACTCTACCTAGGAAAGAAATCTTTTGACCAATGGGCCGTTGACCTAGGACAGATGTCCATATTCTACAGCCATCTGAGCCAGCCTTCCTTAGCTCATCTCCATGTACTACATCCAATCAATTCTGCCAAAATCCTCCTAAAAGAAGGCATATTGTTTCCTTATTCAGTTCTGTCGTTCCTATAGTGCAGAATGAGGCCCTTACCATGGCACTGAGACCCTTCGTAACCTGGCTCCAGGCTGTCTCTTCAGTCTTACCTCCCCCGCTCTTCTCTTTTGACTGAAGACCAACCTCTTCACCATTCTCACTACAACCTGCCCCTGCTGTGGCTCCCGCACCACCTCCTCCTGGCAGTTTTCTTTAGTGCATCCTGCATTTGAAATGTAGCTAGTTTTTTGCGCGTTATGACCCTTTTGCTTATTCCTCTATGACAGTACTAGAGGGGAACACACTGCCTGGATTCCAATGTCAGTTCTGCAGTTCTAGCTGTGTGGCCCTTAATCACTTACCTGCTGTGAGCCTTCATTTCTGCATCTGTAGAATGAGGCTAATAACTGCGTACTTAGTTATTGTTGGCTTAAGTGAGATAATGTGCTTGGCACATATTAAACATTCAAATACTAGTTGCTGCTATTCCCATTATTAAACATTTCTCTATAACTAGATTGTAAATGCTTGAATGCAAGGACTGAAGTTTCCTCGTACTGTATTCCTGAGAGACCTAGCACAATGCTTTATACATTGAACTGTCCAAATTAAATTTGGGACTAAATTATAACAGAAACCTGTGAATCCACTCTTCCTGGAAATTTGAAAGACCCAGTTACCTATCTGCCAGGATTGTTTCAGTAAAATTCTTCCCAAAGGCCTCTAGAGGCTGGCCTGGGTCAGCCTTTCTACGTGTGGTCACTTTATTGGTAAGTATTTCACTGTGTAATGTGTCAGTTTCATTGACCTCCATAGGGTTTCCTTGAGGACTCAAGATCCTTTACTACTGAACTCACAGCGCTCTGGCATTGCTACTTACACAAAGAGGACCAGGATGATGCGAGCGCCCTGCCGATCCTGAGAGAACTCTGGGGCCTTCTTCACGCTTCTGGGTTCTCTACTGTCTTGAAGCCATACATTTGGTATGTTTTGCAAAGACTTGGTCCTGCCAAGAGGTTTTTTACTTATTTCTGCTAAAAGGAATGGACTCAAGAATGTGATCTCAATTTTAGATGTGGTTATCCCCAGCTGGCCATTTTAAGGCACTTTCGTAAATATTTCCAATTGTATTTGGTCACTATTAAGGCAATCCCCACTTATTATTTGTCAGGGAAAATCAGTAAAATAAATACCATGTCCTGACTCTGGCACTCTTTCTCATGTTGTTTAAATATTTAATATTAGTTGTCTACGACACTTCAGATATATTCTTAAAAAGAGTCTCATTCTTTTATGTTGCATTGTTCTCTATGACCAACGCAAAT
>PVLC010014571.1:0-38989 GCA_004027655.1 Graphiurus murinus | reverse complement strand
GTTAATTTTTAGGCTAAACCCTACATATCTTTCTGGTATACCCCTTCCAACCAGGATTTCAAGATGCAACATCTACCTATCATAAAAGAACAACTTTATTTTCATGATTATACTTTAATAATTATATTCTTAACTCCTTAGTCCTCCATATATTTCACTTATGTTAATAACTAAGTTAACTCACACAAACTCCATAGATACTCAAGAAATAGAAACAGTATGAACAATCTTAGCAGCTATTATTCTAATTTTAATTGATTTACCATCCTTACAAATTCTATATATTATAGATAAAATGAACAATCCATCTTTGATTGTAAAAACAAGAGGCTGTCAATGATACTAAGCCTATGAATACACAGATTATGAAGATTTAAACTTTAATTCTAAGCTGGGCGTGGTGGTGCATGCTTATAATCCCCGTACTTGGGAGGCTGAGACTGGAGAATCTAGGTTCACGGCCAGCCTCAGCTACCTAGTGAGGCTCTCCGCAACTTAGTGAGACTGTTTCAAAATAAAGAATAAAATAGGGCTGCAGATGTAGATCAGAGGTAGGATGTCCCTGGGTTCAATCTCCAGTACCACAATAAATAAATAAATAATAAATAAATAAACTTTGATTCTTACATAATCCAGACAGAAGATTTAAAACCAGGATAACAGTATTATTATCAATAGAAATAACAATTTGATTATTAATTCCATTCAAAGATGTGCTACACTCATAAGCTGTCATATCATTAGTACTAAAAACAGAATGATTCCAGGATGCCTTAATTAAGCATTATCAGCCATATGATCAAGTTTAAATTATGGTCAATGCTCAGAAATTTTTGAGTCAAATCATAGCTTTGTACCCATTGTTCTTGAACTAGTTCCACTAAAACACTTCAAAAATTTATTAGCATTAATATTATAATATCATTATGAAGCTATTACAACATTAACCTTTTAAGTTAAATAGTGAGTATAAATTTCTCCATAATGAGATGCCACAACTAGATACATAAACATGATTTATTACCATTATTTCAATAATCTTAGCACTATTTATTCTCTCCTAGTAAAAAATCTCAATATATATGCATCCTCTAAGTCTATCACCAAAAAACACTGAAACATGAAAGTCCTTGAAAGACAGGGAGAGAAAAAAAAAGAATGAAAACCTATTTGCCTCTTTCATTACCCATACAATAACAAGATTACCTGTAATTATTCTAATTGTCTTTTTTCCCCAACATTATATTCCCCACTTTCAACCACCTAATTAACAAATGCCTTAATCTCTTTTCAACAATGACGAATTCAACTTATACTTAAACAAAAAATTTTACCGTACATAAAACGGTAAAATTGATCCTTAAAATTAATTTCATTTACTATATTTATTGGCTCAACAAATCTACTAGAACTACTACTGTACTCATTTATACCTACTACCCAACTATCAATAAACTTAAGTATAGCTATTCTGTTATGAGCAGGAGCAGTAATCACTAGCTTTCATGATACATAAGACTAAAGCATCATGAGCTTACTTTCTATCCCAATCCCAATACTAGCGATTATTGAGACTTATTAGCCTTTTTTGTTTTGTTTTGTTTTCTGTAGAACTGGGGATGAACCAAGGGGCATTCTATATCTGGGCTATACCCAGATTAATTTTATTTTTATTTTTGAAAACAGGGTCTAAGTTGCTGAGGGCCTCACTAAGTTGCTGAGGCTGGTCTCAGACCTGCATCCTTCTGTCTCAGCCTCCCAAATCCTGGGATTACAGGTGTCTGCCACCACGCATGGCTACTATTAGGCTTTTTAGTCAACCTATAGCTTTAGCTGTTCAATTAGCAGATAATATTATGGCTGGCCACCTGCTTATACACTTAATCAGAGGAGCCGCATTAGTACTAGCCCTTCAACTGTCCTAATCACATGCATTATTTCAATCTTACTATTCTTGAATCTGCTGTGGTTTTAGTTTAAGCTCATGTCACTTACACTCCTAGTTAGTCTATACTTACATGACAGTATCTAATGACCCACCAAGCTCATACTTACCACATAGTTAATCCAAGCCCTTGACCACCGACAGGCACATTATCAGCTCTTCTTCTAACATCTAGCCTAGTAATATGATTTTGCTTTAATTCAATACCTCTATTATGCCTAGGTTTACCAACTATTTTACTACCAATATACCATTGATGGTGAAAAATGGCAATAGAAAGCACATCTCAAGGTCACCACATATTAATTGTCCAGCAAGGATTATGATGTGGCATAATTCTATTTATCATATCAGAAATTTTCTTTGCAGGAATTTTTGAGCCTTCTATCACTCCAGCTTAGCCCCAGCCCCTAAATTAGGAAGATGTTGACCACTATAGACATCCACTCTCTTAACCCATTATACGTCCCATTATTCAACACCTCAGTCTTATTAGCTTCAAAAGTTTCAATTACTTGTGCCATCAAAGTCTAACAGAAGGTAACTGCAAACATATGATTCAAGCTCAAGTTTATTCAAGAAATAAACTTGTTTTAGGAGAGAAAGAAGAATAGGCTTGTAAATACAGATACAAACCCATAGTCAACCACAAACTTAAGGATAAAAGGATAGTGGAAATAAAAAGGGCAATTCAAGAAACAGAAAAAGGAGAAAAATGCTGAAAGCAAATCAATTGCCTGGTCAGATATGACTACACCAGATATTCTTTTTTAAATACAGGGCAGTATGCACAATATTCAGGATGTAGAAATATCTAAGGAACACCTTGCCCTTAGGAAAAAAGCAAAAAGGGGAACTGAATCCAGAAGTAATGACGTTTATTGCTCTACTAGAGACATGAAGAAAATGTGCTGATATGATAAAGTAGGAACAATTCATTCTGCCAGGAGGAAAGAAAAGCTCTGCAGGGGTTTATCTTGCTCTTAAGTAGATTTCAGAGGACATAAAAGTAGGCAGGGAGACAAGGCACTGTAAACAGAGGGAAAAGAGCAAGCAGAGGCCTGGAGGTGGGATCAAGTACCATGGATAGACACCAGCATGGCTGTCCATGTGTGCAAAGTAGGAACGTGAGAGAGGAGGCTCAGGACTAGTCTTAAAGGACTTTGGTAACAGAGCTCTGCTAAAAAACATGGGCCCGATTTATAGGTGCAAACAGATTTTCAGGCAGAAAAGCGATGTGTTCTGGTCCTCGTGTGTACAACGTGGGAAAGATAACTAGGTAGCAAAGGGGGAGATAAGAACATTATTGAAAAGGCCAGAGCGATACTTCTGAGAGGGAAAGGAATCAGATGCAAATCTAGGATGACTTTTAAAAACTTTTTATTGATTGGGCACCAGGCAAAGCCTTTATGAAAGCAGGGAACAGAGAAGAAATGGGCTAAGAGGGGGCCCTGTCCTGTTTCTTCCCTAGTTTCCCTTTAGCAAACCCACAACTGGATCATTGAAGCCTCTGCTCCCAAACCTAAGCAGCTGAGAATAGAAGAAAATTTTACTATTACCCAGGGTTCTTAGGACTCCAACCTAGGTACACCTAAGGCTTGGTCTGGCGGGCTCAGGCTGCTGCCTCTCCGCCCCCAGCACTGTGTCCCTGCACCCCTCTGCCCGGGTTCTGCCCCGCAGTAGTCTGGCTTCCTACTCACACAGCACAAGGATGTTGCTGGGCATAAGCACTCGGCAGCAGTGGCCGTTCCCTGTGTTTTGCCTTCCTGTCCTAAAGGAAGAGGCGGTCTCAGTCTCACTCTCTACTTCGGCTCGAGATCCACTCCCCACCTTCTTCAAGACCAATCAACTTGTAAAGCACTCAAGTTCTCCCATTCCTATATTTTCAGCTTTTCTCTCTCCATCATCTCCTGTCTCTTTACAACAACAGCCACTTTGAGCCTGCCTTCCCTGCCTCGCCTGTTAGAGACAGCAGTCTACACTCGTGGTCTCCTTTTCCTGTCTTTCCGTGCCTTCTCCATCCCCTGCCATCTGGCTTCCCTCCACCAAGCCACAGATGCCACTTTCACCAAGGTCTTCGAGGCATCCTAGTTGCCAAAGCCCAGGATTCTTCCTAGTCCTCTTTGCTTGGACGCTCCCTGCGGCCATTCTGACTGGTCATCATGCTAGCCTGCGCCGCCTGTCCTTGTATTTCCCTCCCTTACCCTCCTCCTCCCTGGCCTCGTAGCCTCCTTCTTTGCATTGGGCTGCTCAACTCTGTCATGGGGGCAGGTCTCCCAGGCCCTGGTCTGTGATTTCTCCCAGGCCCCTGCTCTGATGACTCCCAATTCTCCATCTCCAACCTGTTCCCCAATTATTTCTACCTGGATGGCACTCAGGCACTGCACTCCACATACCCTTACTGGAATGACTATTTCTGCCTCCCCAACCAGCTGCCCTCAATATTCCCTCTTGAGTAGCATTACTTTCCATCTCGTGCTGAGCCAGAAACCCAGATGTCATTTTAGATCCCTTCCTTACTTTCAATAGCCAAAAAATTTACTAATTCACTTATTTCACTCATCCATTCACTCAACAAACATTTCGTATGTGCCAACTATGTGATGCCCAGTATTTCAGGTGCTGAGGGTTTGAGAGCAAACAAAACAATGGCCTTGCTCTGTAGAGCTCCCCAGCCAGCGGGGTAGACCCTTCACAAGCACCTGGGGCCGGTGGGGAGGGGCAGAGATGGCTGCGGGCCAGTTGGAAGGGCCTCCCTGAACGCCATCTGAGCGAGACCTCAGGGTAGCGGGGCACCTGGGAGAAAGTGTACTGGAAAGAGGAGACCACAGGTGAAAAAGATCCGAGCAGGAGTGGCCTGGCATGCTTGTGCGCCAACAGGGAAGTGGGGGGCCAGGTCAGGGTGGGAGAGCAGCAGTCGCAGTAAAGACCGACTTGTATCCTCAGAGGACAGGGGTCTTGGAAGGTGTGGGGCTGGGAATGCTCAGACCTCCTTTCCTGAGGGCTGCCTTGGCTCCAGCCTGTGGGGACAGGGCAGACACAGGAGAGACAGCTCCGAGGCCCCTCAGCTGCCTGTGCCATGTCCTGCGGTGACCTCCTTTCCCACCCACTGCTGCCCACTGGGTCATGCTCTGCCTCTACCCGGGCCATTGGAGCCCCACTGCTCTTGTCGAACCTCCACTGCAAGACTGACACCTCCAACCTGCTTCTCTCCTGCTTGAAGCCCTCCGCTCACCATTACGCGCCCACCCGCCCACTCCTTCCCAAGCCTGCACAGCCCTTCCTGACCCCCCGCAAGGCTCGTCCCCAGCCCCACACTGTGGCCACACTTCCTTTCTGGTTCTTTCCAGTGTTGAAGCCCATGTGGCTCAGGGCCTCCACGTGTCCTCTTCCCCATGCTTTGTCTGGCTCCCCTCGATTTAGTCTTCAAGTGTAGGTATAAGTGTCACTGTCTCACTCCCATGTCTAAATAATGGGGCATTCCAACATTCACTTGTTTCACGTTAGTTGATACTAAGCCACAGGAGGACAGGAAGCCTGTCTAGTTTTTCCAGCCACTCTACATGGAGCCCAAAGCATGCCTGGCTGGTCGTCAGTACACACTTCTTGAGCGCATGGATGCTGCTAGCCAGGCGCGGTGGCGCCCGCTTGTAATTCCAGTACAGTTTGACCAGCCTCAGCAAATTAGTGAGGCTCTCTGCAACTTAGTGAGACCCTGTTTCAAAACAAAAAATAAAATAGGGCTTTGGGTGGTATAGCTCAGAGGTAGAATGTCCCTGGGTTCTACCACCAAAAAGAAAGAAAGAAAGAAGGCTGCAGCTCTCCAACTCAAATGCCAACTTCTCTGTCAAGTTTAAGCCTTCTAGCTGTGCCTATAAAGGAATTTGTTGTGGTCTTACCAAGCTCCTTGTGGTGCCCTCCAAAACACCATGCCCCATCATCCTGGAGACTTAGCAGCACTCCGTCCTCAGCCAGGAAGCCCTTGCAAACCCCAGCACAGACTCACTGAGGGCCCACCGTGGGTGCCCACAAACCGTGTGAGGGTAAATGGGCAAGAGGGGTGAGCTGTCCGGCAGCCCGGTGGTGAGCCTGAGCTTTGGAAGGGAGGGTGGAGAGGAGGTGGGGGGCAGGACTAGATGCAGAACAGCTGGAGCGGGGCAGAGGGCGAGGGGACTGCAGTGGGAAGGGGTGACAGTCCACTGTAGAACCAAGAGGGCTTTCAGGGAGGAAGCGTTGACAGGAACCGAGTGCTGCACTGAGGTCAGGGACAGTCCTGCTGCACGAGGAGTAAGGAAGAAGCAGGCAGCCAGAGACGGCAGCAGCGAGGCGGCCCTGTGCTCAGGTGTCTTCATAGAGGGCAGTGCGGGTCCCTGAGCTGTGGCGGGCTGGGGAAGGCTCTGGAGGAAGGACGTTCACATCTGCACAATGACAGGAGGAAGCTGAGCCGGGGCAAGACCCGGCAGGCCTGTGGGTGACTGGCATGGGCCGTGGCCTTCTCCGTGGGGAGTGTGGAGCTCAGCAGGAGGCCTGGCCGGCTCCTGGGGCCGTGCCCAATTTTCTCCCTCAGAGGCTCCAGGACATCATGTTCTCCTCTCCTTCCCAGTAGCAGGTCCAGAGACTCCAGCTCAGCCCTCTGCTCTTGGAAACTGCCACGAGTCCACTCCGTGCTTCTGGTTCTCTAGCCTACGCCCGCTCTAAGGGATGAGGGTCTCTCTAGCCCCTACTTCCTCCTTGCAGGTGGCTCTGTAAACTCCCCCTCGGCTCCTGCCGAGCTGAGGATGTCTATGAACCCCTCGCAGGCACTGCTTCTAGACCTGTGCTCCTGTTCCCTTACTGCTACATGCTCCGGGGACAGTTTCCTGGGCAGCCTCCTCAGCAAACAGAAAGCTGGACAACCAGAAAGATGGCAGGGCTACCCAGACAAGAGCAGGGGAGGGGCTGTACTACAGAGGTCCCTGAGGCTGGAAGAGGTCCATCTCCCCGGCACTGTCTTCCCCCAGGCAAGAAGATGGACATTCCTTTTCTTAGTCACAGGGCCGAACTCTGGGGGAGAGGAAGGAAGCGAGGAGGTGACTGGGCAGAGCGCTGCACACCTTGGACTGGGATTTCATGCTTTAAAGAGGAAAACGGCCAGGAGGAGAGACAGACAAGAGGAACATCACTCTGGGTATTCAGCTAGGCATTCCATCGAGACCTCTGCTAAACTATGGCAAAGGTGTAAAGTCCAATTTCCTGAAAACCTTGGGAATGAGTGGATTTGTACTTCTTTCTTTCTTTCTTCTCATTCACTCATCATCCATTCATTTTTCCTCAGTGGTTTTTAGTATATTCACAAAATTGTGTAACCATCAACTATCTAATTCCAGAACATTTCGATCACCTCCAACAGAAACCCAAATCATTAGCAGCCATTCCGCTTTCCCACTCATTCACTTCTAAGGCCCGGCTAGGATAATCCTGCCATGTTCAATGGCAGAGCACACACTAAAGAATAAAACACCGGAGAAGCAAGATGCAGAAGTAGACTTCAATTCCCTGTAATATTCTTGGGAGCCTGAATCAACTAACAGCCGAATAAAGGTCTTGACTTGTCTGGCTGACAACGTCCTCTTTGAGACAGGGGGAAAGCAAGAGCACTTATTTAATGAACAGAATGGGTAGCTATTACCCGGGCCCCAATTCTGTCTAACAAGGAGGAGCTGGCTAGGTGAGAGTTGGCAGGCCCTGACAGCCAGGGAGCCACGTACCTCAGACTTCAGAAAGGCAGAAGTGACTCCACGACATGGGAAAGGGACTCACACCTCATCAGCCACAAGACAAGGAAGAATAGTTAGGATGCTTAGCTGAGAAGTTGTGACTCAGAAGATATAAGATAACTGTTATTTAGTATCTGAAGGTTTTCTTAATGAGTTACTAGATTTGTTCTATAGGACCCTGATGGGTATAAATGGAACTAATGGGTGGAAAATTAGAGGAAGACCACTGTGTTTCAGATCATCACAGGGAAGGGGTTCATACAATCTTAAGGCAGAACGAGTTGCTTCTAAGGTAGAAAGTTCACATTCAATCTGGATATTCACTAAGTGGAGGCTGCAGAGGTAAAGCAGAAGGTGATGTGAAGCTGTGACATTTGCACACTTGAGCGGTGAGGTGTGCTGCAAGTGATCTGTCACAGTCATAGAACACTGAACTCTGTGATCTACTGTCTTTTGATTCTGGGTATCATTAGAACATCACTCATTAAATATTTTCTTGAGCAAGAGTAAACGACTCCACATTGCTGACAATGCTCAGAAGAGTGTTTCTTCTTTAAGTACATTTATAGGCTAAAAGAGGGGGAGAATCGCAGGTCAGATGGCTGGTAAAGCTCCCCGACAGCTGAGCTTCCATGATGGTGAGTGGCCCCCCTTCCTCAGCCTTCCAGCTAACTGTGACCTACTGATGAACAGGTGGTCACTGTATTTTGAAGAATTGATCGCCCATGTTTTGTGCCTGATAGGAGATCAGGTAAAGTCCTAGGGTCACAGCTAAGCTCTACACCTGATAGGACATTGGGTAAAGTCATACGAGTACATCTAATCCTGAAGAACCAAATACGCTATATCTGTAGATTTTGTTTTTCACAAAATAGTCATTCAGATTATTTCAATGGGACCAAAGGAGAGTACAAATTTTATACAGTATGTTCTTTAAGTAAATATGGCTACAGATGATATAAGTATGGCCAGAAAACATTTGCTTTTTGAAACATTAAGCAATTTTTCCTCTAAGCAAGAATTGACATGAACTGGTAACTAATGGAACCTAAACTTAGCAAATCTCACCCTAATTCAAACTGGAATTGACTTTGCACTTTTCATCTCCCTGGATAAATGGCCCTGGAAGAAACTGGTGTCACAAAGGCCATCTGTAGAAATGCCACCATAAGAACGCTTGGCGGACCATCTCGGGCCTTTCTGAGTCTTCCTGGGCTCCTCTCCCACCCACGTCCTTGTAGCGCCGCCCTGCCAAATGAACACTATCAACGGTTCCCAGGAATGCAAGAAACACCGAGCAGATGGCAGGTGTCTGATCACCTGGTGCAGCGGGCTACCGGGCAGCCTGCGATTTCTGGCACCTCATATATTTTTTATTACAAATGTTTTCATTATAAATCTATTTATTATTACCACATTATAAAAATCTGGAAAGTAGAGAAAATCACGTGTGATCCCATCATCCTAATAAAACTGCTGTCCACATTTGGGCCCTTTGCTACAGCTATATGGCTGCATCTGTTTGGCTTATTTATCCTCCCCTCCTCTAAGCAGGACGTGCAGCAACCCACATAAATCTGTGTCACCAGACGACTCTATGTTGACGCGCTCCCTCCCAAGCCGGCATGTCCCCTGGACTGCCCCATCTCTACTTGTGGGCTCCGTCTCTCCATCATCCACGTGGAAACCTTGGGTCATCTTGGCCCCTCTCCCTCTACTCCAACACCCATTTCTACAGCCTCCCATCACTTCTTACTTGCCTCTGTGCATCCACCCTGCCCTCATGGATCTCACTGCCAGCTCTGGTCCAGGTTCTTGCTATGCCGAAATGACTACAATGTGTCTCTGATTCATTTCCTTGCCTCTACTTCCTCTCCTTCTCCTTCACTGTGCACTCAGAATTGTTTTCCTCATTTTGACTGGACTCCCGCTGAACAGCAGCTATACTTCCCACTCTCTGATAAACAAGGAACATTCTTTGGTCTGAAGATTTGCCCCAAATTTACCTTTCCTGCTGTAACTTTTACTCTTTACCATAAAAACTCTTCTGGAACACTTGTACCCTACATATGAAGCTGTGGGGCAGGATGTGTGCCAGATCCCTGGTGTCCCTGCAAGGTTGAGGGTTCTAGGCCAGCAGAGATGGGGAAATAGGTACAAGATTTCAGTCACTAACGACTACAAAACTGGACAGAATAAATGCATTAGACTACTAACAGAGTGGAGCTGTGGCCCCAGAGGGAAGGGACTTCCGGGATTACTTGGCTGGGGGCACTTTCCACGCTGGGGCGCAGGGAAGTGGAGTCCACACAGAAAGTGAGCCTGCCCAGCCTTTGCATGCAGCAGATTGCTCAGAATGTAAGGAATCAAGCCGGCATTTGCCTTTGTAAATAGGTTGCTTCAATTCTGGATTGTAAAAATATATAATTTCTCTAAAATTTCCATGGGCACTTTTCTCACCTTATGCTTCATTTTTCTTTAATTGAAAATATAGAGCAATCTTATCCACAGTTTCGGGGGGGGGGGGCTTCTACTAAAAGAAGATAAATCCATACTTAGGCAATGGTGTTTTCTGTCTCCCCACCTTCTGCCCTGCCTGATGGGGTTTGTGTGGGGAGACGGGAACGCTTTGCAGCGTTCAGTGCTCTGTGGCAGACTGAAACCAGGAGAGTGGGATGCGAATCATGAGAAAGCTGTCAAGGGCCATGCTGGCGACAAGGTCATCTCTGCGATGAGCCCCGGCGCCCATGCAGACACCATTCAAAAGAAGAGCCAGAAATACCTGACTTTTAGCAGCGCATCTGGGGTGTGAAGAAAGGGCTGGATGGTTACTCCCCTCACACCCGCCACGCTCTTCCCTTGAGAGTAGTTGATGCGCCTCCTTCCTCCTCCTACCATTTCCAAAGATCACTGGCTGTTTTTTCCTGCCTTACAAATCTCGTAAGAACTCCTGCCATTTGCTGGATAGAGGAAGGTCTACTGGGAAGAGCCGAGGCTCTGCAGCTCAGGCCTGCAAGACACTTCTCTGGACGGTGCTCCTGCTTCCTGCATTGGAGCAAGTCTTGGGAGAGACCCTCTTCAATCTCCCTCGGCCTCTCCCTTTCTTCCTATAATTCCTTGCACCTAGACTGGAACTACCTGAAGAGCCAACACCCAAAAGTTCTTCTGCCTTCACCACTGCCTCCTCTAAGTCCAAAAGAGCCCTGGTGAGGGATGTTTCTCATTCTCACCCTCACCAAAGTTACCACAGGAGCATGACCAGTCATAGAGCTGTGTATGCGTAGAGGCCTGTGGAAAGTTCAGGAACAAGGCAAACCCAACTTTGCCCGTTCCGCTGCCCGGGGAGCCCAAGGCAGCCATGCAAAGCACACAGGTCTGCAGCCTGCCTGCTGCCCGAGCAGTATAAAAATTTCCATCCTACCATCAGCCAGTGGCCTGCAGGAGAGGGCATCGTCCAGGTCTCGGGCAGTTGATGGGTCAATGGTGAAGATACAGTCTTTCCTAGGAGAGATTTAATACACAGTTAGCAATGACACAAAAAAAGGAAACTACTCCACTGGATCACAGCACTGAAGAACACTTAATGTTGCATGTGTGTTTTATTATATATAGAGAAAAAGAACTTCTATACTCTTCCAGAGAAGGAGAAACGTGAGGCTATAGTGTGCCTCGGGGAGCCAGCCGGGCAAACGCCCTTGCTCTCCTCCGTCAGCCGCACTCCCTTCTCCTCCGCCCTGAGTGAGAACAAGCGGAGAGGGCAGAAGGGAGGCTGCTTCCCAAGAAGAGACCTCTGACCTGCGGGAGGGACAGGTCCCTTCAGTCAGTCCCTCCCTGGTGGTCAGTTCTCATTTTGCCTCTGCTTCCCAGGGTTGATGGGAACCTGCTCTTCAGGGTCTGCTGGAGGGGGTTTACTGCTCCTTCTCCTGTCTTGGATAAGTGGGATGTGACAAAGAATAAGTTACCTGACTTGTGACACAGGGAGCTGGGACCCGAGAATAAGTTCTGCAGAGAACTTGGGGCCTTGTAGACACAGCCCAGCTCACAGCTTGTGTCCCTGGACTAATCAGACACTTTATCCAAGCTTATCCTCAAGCATAGTCTGTGCCCATTTATCTTTGCACACTCCCTGATGTACATCTTATTCTTAATCTATGCAGTACCAGGACACGCAGTCTGGTTTATAGTTTCCCACATAATTAACCCCTGCCACCCCAGGTTGCCTATTCCCACCCTGTGAAGATGCTTGCAGCAGCTGTCCTTGGTTCTCCAGATCTCCAGCCTTTCCTGTTTAAGAACTGGCCCGGACACCGGAGTGTTCTGCAGACCCCCACGCCCTGCGCCGCACTCTCTGTCAGCACTCCCTGCTCCCCGTGGCCTCTCCCCAAGTCCCTCTGTGTCCTCTATGCTGTCAGTGATGGACACCTCCGCCCTCTCTTCCTGATGACAGGCTGGGCCATGCTGGTGCTGGCTGTAGTTAGGCTTATCTCAAAGACTTCCCTGCAGCTCTGCTCAAACTTCCCCAAAGACCTCCAAGGCCGCCACACCGCTGTGAAGCCTGCCCTGCTCTGCTCACTGCCCTCTCACTGACCCTCTCACCACTGCAACACCTCAAGGCCAAGATAACACTAATTACAAAAGGCACCAACGATTCAATAAGAGCTTCTGGGGGAAACAGAAATCCCTCCACACTAAACATATACATTAATTTTAATCTAATTTGAAATTCCAGAATGCCAAATGTTTTTTTAAAAATAACAATAACAGGAATTTTAAATGCTAAATGCATAACCAATGGTACAGCCAGTCCATTGGTAACCAGTACAGCCCCATAATGGAATAGGACTTAACTATGAAAATGAACAAATCATTCATACATGCCACAACACGAATGGATCTCCAAGGTGATAGGCTGAGTGAAAAAAGCCACTCTTGAAAACATAGTTATGTGATTCCATTTGTGTCATTATCAAAAGGACAAAATTATAGTGACAGAGAAAGGGGAGCTTGTGCAGGAGGCAGGACTTTGCTGATCTTGCTAGTGGTGTCTGAGATGTATGCCTGTCCTAAAACTCATGGACCTACAAACCAATACAGATCAATTTTAATTTTTATTACTTTAAAAAAATTTTAAAGTGTGATTTTGAACCGAGGAAAGTAAAATATATATATATGTGCTAAGTGTTCATGGTGTTGATCAATGGTACTTGAATTATGGATTGACTTTTCCTTTTAAGGTTTTTCATATCTTAAAAAAGTTTCATTGCAATTAAGTATTCCTTTTGCAAATGGAGAAAATTAGCACTGTAGAGACTCTCCCCTAACCAAAAAACAACTGTCCGTGAGATACACAGTACCGATTATCAGGGGGTTTGGCAATAACATTTGTTTAGACTCCTCTTGCTTAACACAGTCATGGCTTCAAAATTATGGATCTGGCACAACTATGCACCCACTAAGAAAAGGAGGCAGGGAAAGCGGGTCCACACAGTGGAAGAAATAAACGCATTTAGAGAACAGCCCCAGGAAGGGTAGGTCACCACAGTACCACTCAGGCACAAGGCCCTGAATTAAGGACAGGTGGGCAGGAGCAGAGGCACAAGACCAGGGCAAGAACACCAGGCACAAAGGACAAACGGGCCTGGCACAGTCCTGCACACTTGTAATTCTAGTACTTGGAGCCGGGTGTGGTGGTGCATGCTGTAATCCCAGTACCTGGGAGACCTGAGATTGGAGGATCCGGGTTCGCAGCTAGCTCGGCTACCTAGTGAGGCACTCCACAACTTAGTGAGACCCTGTTTCAAAATAAAGAATAAAAAATAGGACTGGGGGTGTAGCTCGGAGGTAGAATGCTCCTAGGTTCAATCCTCAATACTGAAAAAAGAAAAAAAAATAAAAGAGCTTAAGGATAATCACACACACCATGTGGGAACACAAGGCTGAAGTCTCAGGATTAACTAGAAACAATTTCTGTTCCACCACACACAAGAGATTATAAGCAAGGTGGCTGAGGAGGAGAGGAACACTGAGGTCCTCTGGAAAGCAGAAGACTAGGCGCCTCGAACAGGGGCTGCGACTTAGAGCGTTTGTTGAGTTCATGAATAGATGGGTGGTATCTGGAAGAGTCAGGGAGATGAAATTAATCCTGACTCCAGTAGCACAGGGTCTAACTTGGTGAGGACCTTGCCCTTGGTTCACAAGGTAAAGAAGGGACTGTCTGCTCCTTGTTCCTTTTTGTATCCCTCGTGTTTATATACACTGAGTATGCAATAAAAATACTTGTGCATCTGAAACTAAAGTGTCAGATGTGATACTCGGAATGCTTTGATCCTTCCTTTCCATCCTAATGACTTTGTAAGAAGCAGAAAGAATGTCCCTCTAAGTCAAAATAAAAAAGAACACTCTGTTATCTTGGTAGAGGTGGAAGCCATAGTTTCCTAGTTTATTTGGAAGGTTAACCAAGAAGTCTTTTTTTTTTTTTAAATTAAATGTCTCTAGGTGCTTTGAGACTTTCATTTCCATGGACACAGAGAATGAATGATAATGTCCAATAAGACATTTCCAGTCTAAAGCTGACCCAACCATTGGACAAGACTAGGATTCCATTGTTACTTCATAAATGTCTTCCTTGTGAGAGTCTACAATTATTTTCTGAAAAGAATCCTAATCTACCAGTTTTCTATTAGCTCTTTTTGATTGTTTTGCCTGCTCTTAAAGTAGAAACATAAAAGTCTAAATTAAAATCGAACTCTGAGGAACAGTACTCAAGAAAGCTTGCTTGCTACAAAGATATGCCACTCAATCATTGCCTCATTACCTTGATCAGGGATCAGTACAGCACGCTTCATAGACCAGATTTGACCTGTCATCTGTTTCTGAATGGCTTGTGAGTTAAGATAAGTTTTTGCATTTCTAAATGGTTGAAAAAATCAAAAGAAGAATACAATTTCCTGACACACAAAAATAAAATGAAATTCAAATTTCAGTGTCCATCTTTATAAAGCTTGACTGGAGTGTGGCCTTGCTTTTTCAACACAATGGCAGAGTTGACCAGTTGTGACAGAGACAGCAGGCCTAAAATATCTATTAGGAGGCTGGGATATAGCCTGGGGTAGAGCAAGTGCTTAGCTGCCAAGGCTGGGGTTCAAGTCCCAGCAAGGGGTGGGGGATTTAGGAGCTAGCCCTTAGTAGAAAGTTTGCTGGCCCTGTTTCAAATTATTGTTTCCTAATGTATTTTATTTTTTTAAAGGTCTTGTTATTCAATTAGTTTGGGCAATGCTGGGCTGATTTCTTAACTATAGGACTTCTCAGAGCCCTTGAAATGTTGGAATCAGCAGTTCTTGCCAGACCCATCTGCCCCTGGCATTTTTCTGCAGCACAGCACCTGCCCAAAGGGAGCAGAGTTCCTCAGGGAAGCAACCCTGAGACAGGACGACCTGCGCTGGGACAGCCTGCACAGGACGCCAGTGGAACCCTTGGTCTCCAGGGTTTTTGCCACCAAGCCTACCCCAAGGGACACTGCAAGACATCAACAGAAGGGCTCTGCTGTCCACTGCAGAAATGCTGACAAGAGCAAGAGGCCATCTGATCACTGCAAGCACCTACGGGAAGCCTGCACAGGGCAAGGAAACTTCTCCTGAGCGAGCTGCTAGTCTATATCTTACAGATAGATTAATTTTATCCTTGATCAAATTTCTCTGTGTTGGGTGCCTGGAAACTCAGAAAAACATTTGTGACTTGCCTGTAGAATACTTGATTTGTAGTTTGAATGTTATAAACTAACTTTTACCCTGGCTGTACCTAATTTCCCTCCTCTAAGATGCCTTTTGCCCCACTGCCTAATTTTAAGAAAGTCATTGCATTATATATAATATCTGCAAATTGCCTGAAGTCATATTTTTGAAAAAAAAAAAGGCAGAGTATAAACAAATGCATATATACGTTGAAGGATTACAACATTTCAGAAACATGTGTTGAGAGGATGCTGGAAGAAAGCAACATGCTGCACTGACTACTAAGAGAACGAACTCCAGACGGGGAAGACTCGGGGCTCCCGCCAAGGGCTGGACTAGAACCGCGGACTCCAAATCGCACGATGGAAAACTGGGAGAAGCCAGGGAGCAACGAATGACCCTGACAAGCCTGGGTCCTCTCTGTTGTCACTTAGGAGCCCAGTCCCATGGGGCGGGGCTACGGGCAATGGGGGCGGAGCACCATCCAGCTGTTATATTCTGTTAATGTGCTTGGGATTTTACTGGCTCCTTTTCTGGAAAGCTCACAACCTTGCAGGGAGCAGCCTGGCCTGCCAGCTTTTAGAACCTGCGAGACCAAATATTTAAAGAGTTCCGCAACAATGGTTAGAAAGAAGCTAACCCTGACCCACAGAAAATAAAGTGCCAGGTGGGGGAGGGAAAGAATGAGATTCCAGTTCATGAGGCTGCAGAATTCCAACTCAGAGCAAGTTATGTAACCAGAAGTTCTGAAGGCACGTGACTGAAGGACTTGGGAGAACTTCTTAAAGTGACAGCGAGATTCTAAGGATCATCTGTTTTACTCAAAGCCATCGGTCTGGGAAAAGGACACATGAGGAATAATGGAAAGCCTTCAATAATCCCTTAAGACCAGGCAGGAGTCCTCGAAAATAACAAAAGCAGAGAAATCATCTGCCTTCCGTGGACCCTGCAGCCTGTGCCCCTAGCACCTGGGCACCAATCGCTCTCTCTGTCCTCCCAGCTGGAAGCAGCTGGCGGTGTCCACGACAATGTCTACTCACTGCTGTCCCTAGTCCTCTCTGGACTTGGGTCAGGGCCCCTGCTACATCCCAGAAGTTCTTCTCCCCACAGTGGTGCTTGCTGGAGATTAATCTTAGAGCATGGGTATGTCAAAACCCTCATCAACTCCTTACTGAAAAAAGTAGAATTTTGGCTTAGGACTCAAAACCCTCCATGGACTTTCCTAGTTAAATTGCACATTCCCAACATGCACTTTGCATGTGAGACCTTTATCCTCTCGTCTCTGAAATGTGGTCTGTGCTGTTCCTACAGTGGGACACTTTGTCCCCAGTCTTCACGCTCTAAGACCTACCTAGCTCTAAGGCCCGCTTCCCCTGGGGCCCCTGTGGCAGAGTGGAAGCCCCTCTCCCCGCTGCTCGCCCATGCTTGCAGCTTGCCTCTCTGAGGGCACCAGTCACTAACCCCGGCGTGGACCTGGTCACCACTGTGGCAGGATGGGAGCTCCGACATTTGCCCGTCTTTGTGTCCCTTCCAGCACACTGGAGCACACAGGCAGTGAGTAGCTGTGGGGCCGTGGATGACAGCATGACCGGGGCTCTCGAGCACTTTTCCATTCAGTTGTACCACTGTGCCTTGGGAAACACATTTAGGATTAGAACTCCTGACTTCCTGGCGTCCGGTCCTGTGGTCACACCACAGTGTTATTGTTTCCAGGGGTGTCCTTTTCTGTCTTCATCCCATCTTTTTTTCTCATAAAAGAGTGTTTTACAAACTGTGGTTCAGGGACCATTTCCAGATTAACAAAATTTATAGAGGCCCTCCTCTGTCCGTGCCCCTGGGCTTGTCTCCTTGCTGCAAGCAATTCTGGTGGGAAGGATCTGGGTCAATGGTGGTGAATGGGTGAAAAGGAATGGAAAAAAATCGAAGACACAGCCTTACGGGGACAGAGTGAAGCTTTTACTCCACTGCTTTCTTAGATTAGACGGTAGCACAGTTTATAAAGGAACCAGAACACTTTATGTAAACCGTAGCAGGAAGAACAGGCAAAGAGCTGGAGTGCTCATCCACAGCACCGCCACGGAGGGCCTGGCGGGTGTGTGCTGGACTCGCAGTGCGCATGCCAGGCTCAGCTTCCACTTCACTGAGCTGGGATTACCATTCCAGCCTAGGTCTGTCCCCCACCCGGGGTGCTGGATTTTTTTTTGGCTGGGGGAGGCTTTTGTTTTTTCTGACAGCAGTTGCTGTTATCTTAGTATGTTCTCAGTTCCGATGCAATGGATGCTAGGGTATCTGACACAAATCACAGATCATTTGAAAACAGAACAAGACTAAGGCCTATTAAGAACAGAAACGAGCCTTGGTTCATTTGCTCCCAGCCCCTCCTCCCACACTCCACCCAGTGCCGAAGCCACATGAAGGAGGCCGCACGGTAGGCTGAAAGGAACACAGGCCTCTGGGCAGGCCCTTCTCACCCAGCCAGGTGGGTCCACAGGAGGGCCACCTGGAGCTTTGGCAAAATTCCACACCAAGGGAATGTGGTTAATAGTTTTTACACTCTAGAAAGCAGTGATAATATGAGACTGAATCAGAACCAACTTGTTAACTCGCTGAGCCTCTCACTGCGGTGCCTGGAGCAGAGGCCACAGGAGAGGGCAGGCTGGTGCGGAGGGCTCGGGCAGCGGAGGGCGCGGGCAGCGGAGGGCGTGGGCAGCGGGAGCCAGGGGTGGCGAGGAAAGCCCAAGTGTAAACACAGAATATGCGCAAATGAACTCTCTTCCCCTCAGTTTCCATTTTGAGAAATGTTTAGCTTTCGGGGAATTTGAAAGAACAGTAAAATGAACATCCATGCACTCTTTATCCACGGCACTGAAGTCAACATTTTGCTGTTGCTTGCTTTCACCTTTTTCTTTCCCTCCATCCTTCCCTTCAAATAGAATGCTTTCTTCTTTCTATTCACATCTGAACTATTGAAAAGTACACTGCAGAGATCATGATACTTTGCTCCCCATACTCCAGCACAGGTTCGATAAGAATAAAAGCATTCATGTATAGCACCACAGGACCTTTACAACAGCCAAGGTTAACAATTCCCTATCACCCAATTTAGAGACCACATATAAATGTCTTCAAATGTTCTCCCAAAGTCTCTTCAACTTCTCCTCTTCTTCCTGCTCCAGGATCTAATCAGTTTGCATGTTGTATTTGGTAGTTATATCTCTTTACACGGTTTAATGCCCACTCATATTTTAATATAACATGCTACTGTGTAAGAGTCTAGGCCAGTTGTCTGTAGAATGTCTCGTGTTCTGATTTAATAGACTGTTTCCTCATGGAAGGAAGAAGAGAAGAAGGGGCAGAATAAGTCAAATGCTGTAAAGTTACTCTTCTCTAGATGTCTTATAAACAGAAAAATTGGTTTAAACGCTTGACTGGATGTAGGGTGAGCATTTTGGCTTGAATACTTCCCAGGTGAGGTAGGGACTTTATACTTTATCTCTTCGAAAGGCACATTGTCAGGCTGCCTGATTGGATTAGTGGGGCAGGGTACTGATAGCCAGATCAGTCTATCTGGAAGCTTCCTGCTACCCTCTGTAAATAATAAGTCATCTGTGGAATGTGACTTTGAGATTGTGTGAATATCCTGTTCTCATAAAAAATAAAAATAAAAAAAAAACCCTTTCAGCTAGTGATTTCAGCACCCACTGGTGATTTTTGCCTTATCAATTATAACTTTTTAAGTTGTAAAATGGTACTCTCTAATCCTTTAATGCCTTCTGCATTTATTTGTTGCCTCTCTTCTGTTAAAAGGAGCTTTTAGCCAAGGGTGGTGATGCATGCCTAGAGGCTAGGACAAGAGAATCACAAGTTTAAGGTCAGGCTGGGTAACTTAGTGAGACTCTGTTTCAAAATTTAAAGTGATGTAGGGGGCTCTAGGGACATAGTTCAGTGGTAGAACATTTGCCTAGCATGTATGAGGCCCTAGGTTCAAATCCCAGCACCAAATTATAAGATATATTTTATATATATGTATTTATTGGCACATTCTTAATCACACATTGTGATGTAGTTCGGGGTGATAGAGGCACACAGCACTCATGGAGCCTCCCCCAGTTCCCGCCCCACTCTCTCTCTCCCCACCTTCCCGTGCTCAGCACAGTGATTGGCTTTGATAAGGTTGTGTATGTGCATCATGTCCGTGAAGTGTTTCCTTCTTCAAGTCTTCCGGCCCGCTCCTGTCTTCCTCAGTTAAGTCCCCTCCCTCACTCCACTAACGTTTCTCTTTCTTTGCCTGGAGTCCTTCCTGTGTCCCAATTTCTCCCTAGCTTCTCCACATGAGGGAAAACATCCAACCTTTCACTTTTTGTGACTAACTAATCTCACTTAGCATGATATTGTAAAGTTCCATAGATTTTCCTGCAAATGGCATAATTTTGTTCTTTATGGTTGAGTAGAATTCCATTGTGTGTATATCCCATAGTTTTGTAATCCATTCATCTGTTGATAGACACCTAAGCTGGTTGCATAGTTTGGCAATTATGAATTCTGCTGCTATAAACACGGATGTGTATGCACTACTCTGGTTTTGGGTAGATACCCAGGAGTGGCATAGCTGGGTCACATGGTGAGTTCATTCCCATTCTTCTGAGGACCCTCCACACTGTTTTCCATAGTAGTTGCACTAATTTGCAATCTCACCAACACTTTAAAAGGAGCTTTTCCTGCCATGGCACCAACTTTGGGTCCTTACAGAGTCACTGATTTTTTTCTTAATTCACATGTTATAATCCAATACCATTACTTTTCTTTTTGATATATAAATCATCCTAAAGTAGGCTGGTGGGGCTTCAAATGCCTGCCTATATTCCTGTGGTTGTTTGAGCACCTCAGTGCTTCTGGGAACAACAAAATGGTTCAGGTTCACCTGGTACCATCCCTGCCCAGACCTGTTACCACCTACCTCCCTAAGGAGTCCAGATGCCTTCTGGAGGGTTTGGTATTTATGAGTCAAGATAGAGGGTGAGATAGAAATGTTCATTACTCCTTGGGTATCATAGTTTTTAGGACCTTATAGAGCAGAGTTAGAAAATACTATGTCTGAACATATGAACTTGCTGATATTTTACTACACTGGCCTAAAAACTGAAATTTTCTTGTCAATCAACCTGACATACTGTTCAAAATCATGAGTTCGCTCCAACACTGAAACAGCTGGGGACCACCATGGGAAGAGAAACCAAAAACCTCAAAGCTTTAGCCCATGACCCTTTATCCATTAAAAGAATGGTATGGGATAGAAAAAACTCTGAGGCCTTGTGACCTGCCATTCTTTAAAATTGGCATGCATTTTTTCCTCCTTTCTTTCCTCCCTTCTCTTCCACATTTTCCAACATCTTATCGCAAGGATCAGTTCACAATAAAAGCCCAAATATCAGTGCCATAATGTCTTCAAGAACAAACTAAAAAAATCTACCAATTTGCTATCTTTCACAAGAAAGAAATTCCTTAAAAGAACACTACACTCATGACCAATATAAAATTCTAGACCCTAGCTCACCCCAGCAACTCAATATAAAATACCAGACCCTAGCTCACCCCCGCAACTCAATATAAAGCTGCCCCTTCCTTTGCAAGGAGCAGCCTGACCCACCTCACAATCAATGCTGTCTCCCTTCAGCTGATGCTCCTGACTAAAGCCTGGCCTGTGGATGCTCACCATGCTCAGTCTCATTTCTAGTGTTTCCATGCCAAAAGATCCCATCTCCAGTAATACCACCACCAAGGGTTCCTTTTCGTTATCTACCACCCCATATTCATATCTTCCTTTTCCCAATAACAACCCCAGCTCCCAGTGACCTCAATAGTCAGAAATAGTTTCAGAATTATAAGCCCAGTAAATACCACCAGGAACAATGCACCTGTGAAACTTAAGATTTCTTTGGAATTTCATCCTTAGATTGTACTCTTTAAGGGTATATAGTTAGAGGACTCAAAAGTTACTTGAATTAATCCTTTATGTGCTGATGCTAACCATTTGATTAGGCCAGTTTGTTTTTGTTTCATTTCAGTTTTAGAAACTATGCTTTGATACCTTTTTACACTTAATTTTGTCAGATAATAAAACTTTAAATAATTCAAAAGTTAAAGTGTATTCAGAGAAGTCTCATACCATCTCTAGTCTTATACCCTGCCCCATTTCATCACTTTCTGGTATATTCCATATTTTGTCTATATGTTATATGTTTCATATTCATATTCTTATTTTCCTCTCTTCCTTATACAAACAGATGCTCTAAATTCTCTTTTCATCTTGTTTTGTGGAACAATAAATCCTGAAAAATCACTCCATGTCAGTCTGAGACCATAGTCAAAAAATTGTCAGAGTTGGAAGTTGCTCTAGTCCAAATCTTATCCCCCAAATCAAAACCAGTGAGACAAATCAACCCACATTGAGTACTTGGGATGGGGATGTGGGAGGAAGGGCTCATTGTCTTATTAGGTAGGCATCCAATTTTAGGTAGCTCTACTAGTAAGTACTTTCACAGGCTGAATTGAAATAGGTCTTTGAGAAACTTTTTAATTCAGGCCTTTTAGCTACAAAGAATTAGCTGATTCCTTTTTTTACTACGAAGCCCTTCACACATGACTTTTCTCAAGAAATATGCCCATTCTTTTCAAAATAGTTTATAACTGTGTATAATTGAAGCCTTTTTCATAAATATTCATTTATTTTGTGTCAAGAATAAATCTGAATTGCAGGAACCGGTGTAACATCAACATGAAGAAGGTATCAGAGGTCAAGAGAAAGAAGGCCAGGAAGAGCACTAAGCTAGAAATCCCAGCCACTCAGGAGGCTGAGGCGGGGGGATTGCAAGTTTGAGGCCAGCCTGGGCAACTTAGCAAGACCTTGCCTCAAAATAAAAATAAATAAATAAAAGGAGCTGGAGTGGGTAGCACAGTGAGAAAGAACCCCTGGGTTCAATATTCAGTACTGTAAGTAAGTAAGTAAGTAAGTAAGTAAATGAGTGAAGGGTAGATAAAATAAAGTGGGGGAGGGAGGAAGGGAGGGAGAGGGAAGAAAAGGGAGTAGAGAAGAAGTGAGGGAAGATGAAATTATATGCCATACATAAAAAAGAAAGAAACAATGGAACAGAGGAAGGGAAGCAGAAGTGCTGATTACAATGATGGTATGAACAGGATGGTGAGGGTAGGCTGAGCGAGCAGATGCCATGTGAAGATGACTTAAAGGTGGTGAAGAAGTGAGCCACAGGCTACCAAGGCACCGAAGGGCATGAGTACAAAGAAGCTCCAGGGCAAAGGCCCACAATCTGCCAAGTTGGTTTACCAGAAGGCACAGAACTACTCAACTAAGACAGCATGTATGGAGGGCAGAGATAGCTTGGCCCCTGAACTCTTTTACTTCCTATGTAGGAAGATTTAGATCTAGGCTTGCTGGTGTTCAGCATGTAGCTCTGCTTGCCTACAGATGCAAGAGGGCCGCCATGTCCCTCCAGGTCCAGAAAGTCTTGCTAGCCAAAGCTCTCCCTGAACACCTTTTTCTTCTTTTACTCAGCTCGTAGAGTTTTCCTGTAGTCTCCACTTAAAATATCATATTGGGATTACTTTAGACAGGTTATAAGAATACTGACTGACACAAATTAAGTTTTAAAGTTGGACTAAATGAAGTGGCTATAAGCTTTCTGGAAATGATCCCACAGAAGGATCAAATATCTAAGCCCCTAAATATAGAATGTTAAAAGTTTAAGCATAGAGCCGGGCGTGGGTGGCGCACGCTTGTAATCCCAGCATTCGGGAGGCTGAGACCAGAGGATCCGGGTTCGCGACCAGCCTCAGCTACCTAGTGAGGCACTCCGCAACTTAGTGAGACTCGGTTTCAAAATAAAGAATAAAAAATAGGGCTGGGGGTGTAGCTCGGAGGTAGAATGCCCATGAGTTCAATCCCCAGTACCGCAAAAAAAAAAAAGTTTAAGCATAAAAAGCTCCCTACAATGTACAAAATTTCACAGAGTATGGACACAGTAAAGGCCTTCAATATATGGGAAATCTTGCTCTCATTAAAAATACTTTTTTTTAGCTGGGCATGGTGGCACATACCTGTAATCCCAGTACTTGGGAGGCTGAGACAAGAGGTTCAAAGCCAGCCTCAGCAATTTAGCAAGGCCCTCTGCAACTTAATGAAACCCTATCTCAAAATTTAAAAAAATAAAATAGGGCTGGGGGCGTAGCTAAGAGGTAGCATGCCCCTAGATTCAACCCCTAGTTACCCCCACCCCCACACACTACACTTCATTCAATTTCCTAGGACTGTCCCCTTGAAAGAACAGAATTATAATAATGGTGGCTGTTCTAGTCGGTATTCTCACTGCTGTGACCCAAAATACCCGCATAACACAACTTAGAAGAGGGAAGGTCTATCTGCTCACAGAGTCCTTGTTAGGTCACGTCACATCTGCAGAGCTCGGGGCCTGGTGGTGGGAAGCAGAGAGAACAAGAGGGGGCCCATGGGAAATGTGTGTGTGTGTGTGTGTGTGTGTGTGTGTGTGTGTATTGTCCCTAAGGCCACACCACAGAGACCCGCCTCCTCCATCCCTGCTCCTCCAGCCACACCCTGCCTGCTGCCTACGTTGCCACCCAGTAAGTCCATTAATCCATCAATAGATTCATACACTGATGATATCAGAACCCTCATGATTCAGTTATACCACTTCTGAACATTTTTGGCAATACACGAGCTCTTCCAGGGGACGTTCTATATCCAAATCATAATAGTAGCTATAACTTTTATGCTTATTTTGTGGGTGGGAAAACTAAGGCTCAGAGAGGTTTAGTAACTTGCCCAAAGTAACAGAACTGCAGAGCTATGATTCTGGGCTTAGATAACCATACCCAAAGTAAAAGTCTCAGAAGCAAAGTTTCTCTTTAATCTCCTTCCTGTCTGACTCTGGCCCCTTTTCCAATACCCCAAGGCAAGCCACAGAAACTAGAACTCCTCTTCCTCAAGTCAAGTCATAGAAACCAGGACTTGCTTTCTTTCCCAAGCCAGCCATAAAACCTAAAAATATGACTCTACCATTCCTTCATTTTTCTGCATAAAAGTTGGTCATAAGGAAATTCTCTGGCCTATCTTGTTTGACTGTAGATCATTAAGCCTCTCTATTCCAGAAAGGGACCTAGCCATATCCAGAGGAAGGGCTGTTGCACGGAGATGAATCTGAACACACAGGACTTTCCCCTCAGTCTGTTACTATTATACCCCAGGCTTTTTGACCAACCCTATCCATACTTCATTGAACTCAAGCATAAAAATGCACAGTTTACCTGGGTCTTTGGGTCATCGGTCGTGCACAACTATGGGCAAATAAATGTGTTGCTTTTTCTTGTTAGCTGTCTTTGACTATAAGGGTGTCATTTATGCTCCTTTATGATGGGCAGGAAAAGAACCATACCCCCTTTCTGCCCTTACAACTCAATAAGACAGGAAGGGAAGGTGTTAAAATAAATCATTTAGACTAATAAGGTCTATTTCAGTGTAAGTTATGACCTCTTAGTTCCAGACTTTCTCTTAAGATTTAAATACCCTAGAAGCATTTTGGCCAAAATAATAATTATCCTAACTCTCTTTAAGAAAATTTCTCTCTGATTGACTAAGTTGACAATAATTTCATTTTAGGTACTACACTCAAATCTGATAACTTTCCACCTTAACCTAAAAACCCATATACAAAGTTCTAATAACAAGTTTCTCCAAACTGGACATTTTCTTGTTATGTTCAAGAAAGTCAAGTCCCAGGTACTTCCTTTTGGAAAGAGTATACAAAATTAGGGGGGGGGGACAACAAAATTAGGGGGGAAAGTAGCCAAAGAAAGAATTTGGGTGAACATACTTTCACTTATATATATTTTACACATAAAAAAAATGTTTAGGTACTGTAATTTAAACTCAAGACTTCGCACATGCTAGGCAAGCTAATATCCTACACTTCAAAATTTGCTTAACAAATTCCAGAAGCAATATAGTTAATATGTAAAAATAAAACAGAAATTGTAACTGAATCTTAATATGACTTTTTCTGAGACTAAACACAATAGGGTAAAGGCCAGAATTTAACGGATTTAAATTCTAATGGACAGAATTAAGAATAGTCACAAATTCAAGGAATTAGCTATGTCTAGACATCACTCCTAGATTTCTATTTGAGGAACAATATATATTTTTTTCTCATCCCTTGAATTCCCAAGCCAGGAATTCAGAACCTGCTGTTGAAAGGATCATCATCCTTAATTCTCAATCCATTTATCAGGCTAAAATGCAAATGCAAGTGGTGAATGCATTTCAACAGCTCAGGGGCTCCAAAAGCCTTCTCAGGGAACATGCTGAGCTAACTGGGGAAGGGTTAAGCCACCCCTATTTTTCAGATCTGAAAACAGTTGTTCTAATATGAGAAGAACCATCACAATGGTGCCAGCTCCTTTCTATAAAAGCTATACACATTTTTTGCACAACTGTATGATTGTTATGGCAACCATAAAAAATGGAACTATCATTCTTCAAATTACACACTACCCATACTGGATTACCTATGTATGTTTGTTCTTCCACATTATCCAGAGTTTCTTTTCAGAAAATGTTATGTCTGTCCGATAGATGTTTAAGAGCAAGATAAAGTGATCTCTTTCAAAGGGGATTCTGCAACAATGAATCTTTCAAAGGCCTTGCTCTTCAAGAATTCTTGGGCTTTCTTGTCAAGTCTTTTTATCCTATGGTCACTGGGAGGCCTCAAAATATTCCCCTCCTCCTGGGAGGCAGAGGAGCTGCCTGGAAAATATATTCTCAAAATGAATGTTTTTACTAACTGGGTAATGTTTAAACATCATGAATGGGCCTTAATAGACCTGGCACAGTTCTACAAAATATTGAAACCATTTACCAGAGTCTCAGTTTAGTGAAGTAAGAGGCTTATATAGGAGATTACATATAACATATGTATACATATATATATGCATATATATATTTAATGAAATTTGCTCCAAAAATAAAGAACATGTGTATATATTTTTTAAAGTACCAAAATAAATTTCAGCTATATTTCAGGATGACCAGGGAATTTCTTATTATTTGGCCAAAGAGAATAGAACTTTCTAACTTTTAACAGAAAAAAAAAGTATAAATTCTTTCTTCTCATTAATGGGGAAAGCAAAGTCTAGTCTTGTACATTTGTGGGGTTTTGTGTGTGTGTGTGTGTGTGTGTGTGTGTGTGTGTGTGTTGGGAGAGTGGTAGAGATTGAGAGATTGAACCCAGGGTCCTGTGCAAGCCAAGCAAGCACTCTACCACTGAGCTATACTCCCAGTCCTTGTATGTCTTTAAATATTCATTTTGGACCAAAATTCATTTGCACTGTTTAGAAATGGCTCTACAGTTTGGGTTTGTTATTGTTTTGTTTTGTTCTAAGCAGGCTGAATGACTTCTTGGCTGATTTTAATATTAAATACTGAGATTTTGAGAGAAAAACATGTTCATAATTGCTGTTTTCTCTAGCGTTTCCAAATAAGGAACTGGGATATACTGACACACGGCGTTTCTTCTCCGCTCCAGGTGACCCCCACAGCTGGCGCCTCCTGGGCTCAGGTCTTCCAGGCTCTGCCTCCCTCAGCTCCGCCCCGGTGCCCAGTCCTTGCTGGGCCTCAGACAGCCCTCAACTCATCATCCTACTCTCTTCTGTTTCTAGTGAAGCCGCCCTTGCCACCTGCACGCCAGCCTCCTCTTCTTCCCTGCTTTTCATATCCTCTAGTATTTGGCTGCCAGGATGAAGTATGCTCCTAAGACAGACTATTAAACTTATTTCCTGTCTCAGAGGCCTCCAGTGACTTCCAGCTATCTTTATACTACAATCCCCAGGGCGGCAGTCAGGAGCCTCCGTGATCTGGCTTCAAACTACATCTCCATTCTTACTCACTTTTGTTAACATGAGACTTTGGCAAACCAGTTCTACCAATACCCTGAATTAATGATTTGTGTAAATTCATCACTTTTCTTCTAGACTTGATTCTCTTTGAAAGGACTGCTTCCCTCAGTTATATAATTTTTCCCCCCAGTACTGAGGATTGAACCCAGGGGCATTCTACCTCTGAGCTACACCCCCAGCCCTATTTTTTATTCTTTATTTTGAAACAGGGTCTCCCTAAGTTGTGGAGGGTCTCACTAAGTAGCTGAGGCTGGCTGAGAACCCGGATCCTCCAGTCTCAGCCTCCCTAGTACTAGGATTATAAGCGTGGGCCACCACACCTGGCTCAATTATATAATTTTAATTCCAACAATATCTAATTGTTTCCAGCAAATAGTGGAGATATAAATACTTACTGAATTAATTTTTTTAAATTGGGCTCTTTTCATTCCAACCTCTGGAACAAAGGCTGGTAGAGCTCTGAATGGTTTTCATCTAAAATCCATTTATCAGAAGCACCAAGTATCTGTGAGAATAGAACCCACTTTAGTGATGCCTTGGAATTTCCAACTGTGGCCTGGGAACACTGCCCTAGAAAATTCGGGGCATTTAGAACCACAGTGCTTTGGATTACGAATATATTGATACCCAAGGGTAGATGGATGGGGGGAAAGGTACGAAGAATGAGTAGAACTCAAGGGCAAAAGATAGTTTGAAATGTTTACTCCGCATACAACTTAAGCATCAAGGCCAGCCTGGGAAACTTAGTGAGACCCTGTCTCAAAATAAAATTTAAATAGGGGCTGTGGATGTGGCTTAGTGGCTAAGGACTTGCTAGCATCCGGGAGGTCCTGGTTTTGATCCCCAGTACTACGAAAAAGAAAACTACTACATTCTTACGTATCACCCCTGTGATATCAGAGTTATTTAAAAATTTCAAATTTGTGGAATAGAAAGATAATGAGAAATGCAAGCCATAAAGGTGGGATTGAACATGGTTGTGGCAGAGACACTGGGGTGTCTGATTTTTCCCTCCCAAGTACTGGGATCACAAGTGTGCGCCACCACGCCCAGCTGGGTGTCTGATCTTACACTCCCTCTTTCGAACTAGCATGTAACCCAAATGGCGACAGTCTGATCCTTGCCCTAGAATTTGGGATTGGGACAGAAAAAAGAGAGGGACCAGAAGGGAGGGGTCCGTCAGCCTCCCTGTCTGCGGACAGGCCCAGATGGCAAGGTGGTGGCTGTCTCACCAAAGAGTGGAAGCACAGGAGACTCCTCTTGTGAGGGGAAGAGGGAAGCAGATGTGTGAAGACCAGCAGAGGCAGAGAAAGGAAAGGAGTCTTTCTGGGTTTCCTGCCTTGCTGCAGTTCCTGGTTCCCTGCCCTGGGGTTCTGGGACACACCACAGGATCCTTATAACAGATTCCCCTTTCTGCTTAAGTGAGCTCCGTGGTTTCTGTTATTTGGGACCAAAAGAGTCTTAATTAATGCAGCAGCTGTGGAAAGTTTCCTAGAATGGCTAACTTGTCATGGCTTCCTCTAGTGCTTTCTTATTAGCGAAGCGGTGACAGGATGTTGACAGGATGTTACAGTCACAGCTTCCACACTGGGACTCCAGGAAGTGTCCCAGCCTCCCAGGTGAGAGGACAGGAAAGGCATGGCTGAACTGCAAAGTCAGGTTTCCAGTTCAAAATCGAATCGCCTTTAAAACTACCGCCTTTGCCACTCAAACTCCATCAAGTACAATGTTACACACTGGTCTCTTGGCCAGTAGAGTCATGAGGAAGAAAGGCTCCAAGTTCTATTTTCTCAATATGAGGAAGTGTGCAGTGTTTCTGATTTTTTTTTTTTTTTTTTTTTTTGCGGCAATGGGGATTGAGCCCAGAGGCATTCTACCTCCGAGCTATACACCCAGTCCTATTTTCTATTCTTTATTTTGAAACAGGGTCTCACTAAGTTGCAGAGTGCTTCACTAGGTAGCTGAGGCTGGCCATGAACCCGGATCCTCTGGTCTCAGCCTCCCAAATGCTGGGATTACAAGTGTGTGCCACCACGCCCGGCTTGATTTTTTTATTATTTTTTTTTTAGTATTATTAAGGCCATGGGTTTAAGAAGGTGGAGACACGAGGATGGAGGGTAAGTTTCCAAGACAGCAGACCTGAATTAAAGTCTGACCTTTGCCTTCTCAGCCATGTGATGTTGGGTTTAATACAGCACTTATCTGAGGCACAGTACGTGTGTGCGCACGCGCGTGTGCGTGTGTGTTTACTGGGGATTGAACACAGGGTCTACCTCCAAATAAAAAGGGCTACATTCCAGCCTTTTTTATTTTTTGTTTAGAAACAGGGTCTCATTAGGTTGCTGAGAGTCTCCCTAAGTTGAGATGGGCTATTCTCAAACCTGAGATCCTAATGTCTCAGCTCCCAAGTACTGGGATCACAGTCATGTGCCACCACGCCCAGCTGAGCCACAGTTTTATCATCTGTGAATTAGGGATAGGTATTTCACAGGGTGTTTTAATGACTAAATGAGGTAATATATATGCATAAAAGGCATAAAATAAGCATCCCATAAGTGACATGTTTGAGACATGTATATTTGCCATATTAAAAACAAAGCTAGGTGAAAACTACGAACTTTTGCGTATACTAATTTTCTTTATCCTGGGCACTTTTACCTAACACTAACAGAAATGACACTGCGAACTATTTTTTCTCTTGCTGTTTCTCCTGGTGCACGTCAAACACCAGTGGAGAAGAAGGAGCGATGCTCAGCAAGCGCCTACTGTGCGCCCAGCACTACCTTAGGTCTGGGAAGCACTCAAGAGTGTCCGTGATTTAATATTTTCAAAATAACCCTATTTCAAAAAGAAACGATTAAAGATGACTATAGAAAAGGATAATTGAACACACATTTAAGCTATTGTTATGCTTGTGGGAACACTCCTATCCTAGGAATTCTAATTACATCTGAAAGACCACAGGAGAACTGTTTAAACAATCATAGTTTTAAAAACTCTTGATTCTCCCATATATAAACTTTGCTATAATTCCACTAAGTCACCTCTCAGGCAGACTGTAGGCAGTGTTACCTTTGAGCCTGAGGCGTGAATACAACGTAAGAAGGCGGACTGCTCCCACAGGTAACAGCTCTTCTGCACTTCCCAGAGAATCCACTCCGGGAAGCCCAAGGACTCTATGTACTCCTTTCACACAATGCTACAGTGCTCAAACCATTTTTTGGAATTCTTTAAGAACCACTTTCTAAGCCAATTCATGAGCTTCGCAAGAAAATCCGTTTTACTGCTTTATAATTATACTTTTTTTTTGAAGTTGGATTATCCAACCTGATCACCCATCTGATTTACCACCCTTGGCTCTGAATTGCCTTGGCTCTTTCCAAAAATCAAATCCACCCTCAAAAGATGAAGAGTTGCCATTATTGAAAATGTGCCTCAGGCTCTGAAGGCAATTTCCGAAGAGGCATCCAAAAATGTGTATGTTGTCCGTGGCTCCTCACCGCTGCCTGCCAGCAAGCCCCAACCCTTCGGTTCGCAGGGACATCTTCAGGACTGCGTCTCTCGGTCCCCTCGCCTCCTGCACAGCAAAGCCCAGTGACAGAGATGTCTACACGCAGGCCTGCACTTTCTCACCTCCGTCTTCTCTGTGACGGTCTCCAACCACTCCATGGAAACCGTCCCTGAGGTACTCAAAGGGCCAAGAAACGAGCTTGATGGCGGAGTCGGTCCAGTGGCAGTGCTCCAGCCTTGCCCCAGCTGACCTCCCGGCGGCAGGGCACAGGAAAGCTCACCCTTGCTGGGATCGTCACCAACCTAGCCTTTTCCTTTCCTTTAACCCCCCTGCCTCCCTTCATCTCTTCTTCCTCTCCTTCCTTGGTACTGGGGATTGAACCCAGGGTGGCATTCTAGCTCCAAGCTACACTCCCAGCCTTTGTTTTGTTTGTTTTGAAACAAAGTCTCACTAAGTTGCCCAGTCTTGCTAAATTGCTAAGGCTGGCCTTCAGCCTGCGATCCTCCTGTCGATCCTCCTGTCTCCGCATCCCAAGTACTGGGGATTACAGGCCTGTACCACCATGCCCCACCTTTTAATTCTTCTGGTGTCTGTTTTTCATGCCCCCAACCTTACCTTTTCCTAGGAAGCATCACCCCTTTCTTCTTTTTTTTCTTTTTTGGTACTGGGGATTGAACTCAAGGGCATTCTACCTCTGAGCTACACCCCCAGCCCTATTTTTTATTCTTTATTTTGAAACAGGGTCTCACTAAGTTGCGGAGTGCCTCACTAAGTAGCTGAGGCTGGCCGCAAACCTGGATCCTCCAGTCTCAGCCTCCCAAGTACTGGGATTACAAGTGTGTGCCACCACGCCCGGCTGCATCTCCCCTTTCAATGTGGAGCTCTCTCTCGAGTCAGCCTGGCTCTCTGGCCTCTTCAGGCTACATGTTCACTCTGCACACTCATTCACTTTGGGGATTTTACAACTTTAATGCACCTAAATACTATCTGCTATCCAGACTTCTTTCCGGCATGCCAGGCCTATATTTTTCTATCTTTTGTCATCTTTTTGATATTGTGAATTTTACTTGCCTTTTGTGTGTGTGTGTGTGTGGTACTGGGGATTGAACTCAGGGGCATTCTATCTTCAAGCTATACCCCTAGCCCTATTTTTTTATTCTTTATTTTGAAACAGGGTCTCACTAAGTTGCGGAGTGCCTCACTAGGTAGCCGAGGCTGGCCATGAACCTGGATCCTCCGGTCTCAGCCTCCCGAATGCTGAGATTACAAGCGTGCGCCACCACGCCCGGCTTGAATCTTACTTGCCTTTTCCATGTAAAAATGTTGTTGTTTGTGTCCTGTACCTCATCATCTCAGATTCTACTGAATTTCGCCTTGGCCTATGGTTGTTGAAACAATATAAGGAGCATGTGGGCATCTCCCCCTACTGAGAGGTCTTCTTAGAGCATGTGGTCATTAACACTGTCAACTGCTTTTTCTTCTTTTTAGAATATAAAAGTTTACTGAAATCCTAGTCATCCTTCAAGATGAAGTTCAAAGGTCACCTGCAAGTTCCATGATCCTCACACTATATTAGTTACTTTATTGTCTTTGTTTACCTGCTGACATTTTAAAAAATGAACCTCTTATTTTGAAGTAATTATAGATGAACATCAAGTTGTAAAAAATATTAGAGATGCTGTGTATCCTTTATCCAGTTTCCAACTACAAAAAGCTTATAAAACTACAGTATAGCCGGGCGTGGTGGTACATGCTTGTAATCCCAGCATTCAGGAGGCTGAGGCCGGAGGATCCAGGTTCGCGGCCAGCCTCAGCTACCTAGTGAGGCACTCCGCAACTTAGTGAGACTTGGTTTCAAAATAAAGAATAAAAAATAGGGCTGGAGGGATAGCTGGGAGGTAGAATGCCCCCGAGTTCAATCCCCAGTGCCGCAAAAAAAAAAAAAAAAAAAAAAAACTACAGTACAATATCAAAATCAGGATATGGACAATGACACAAACAACCTTATTTAGAGTTTAGTGTGTATGTTCTATACAATTCTGTTAGATGGATAAAGTCACATAAACATCAACTCATTCAAGACACTAAATGCAATTAACATCTCAAAAATCCCTCAATCACACACAACTCCCTCCACGCCCACCACCTGTGACTGGTCTATAAATCTATTCTCCAGTTCTAAAATTTGACGCTTCAAAAATATTATATAAATAGAGTTATATAGTATGTCGTCTTTTGAGATTGCTTTTTTCACCCAGCATAATTCCTTAGAGATCCATCTAAGTTGTTATATGTGAATATAGCTGATTCCTTTTTATTGCTGAGTACCATTCCATGGTATGGATGTACCACAGTTTGTCTAACCATTCACCCGTTGAAGGGCATCTGGGTTGTTTCCAGTTTGGGGCTTTATAAATAAAGCTATTATGAAAATCCATGTACAGGTTTTTGTGAGAATATAAATTTTCATTTTTCTGGGATAAATGCCCAGGAACACAATTATCAGGTTGTATGATGGTTATGTTTAGTTTTTTAAGAAACTGCCAAAGTATTTCCAGAGTGGCTGTGGCATTTTACATTTCCACCAACAATGTGTGAGTGATCTGCTTTATCTGCATCTACAGCAGTACTTGCTTGAAACTTCTCACCAAGTTTGCCTTTTCCTTTTATTTCAGGTATTCTAATAGATGGGCACTCATACCTCATTGTGAACTTAGTTTGCTTTGTATAATGGTAGTTAAGCTAAAGTGATCCCATGAAAAACAGGACCCCCTCACGATTAAGGGAGTAAAATATCACAAGGTAGCAGGGAGGTGTGATAGTCAAGCTAGGTCTCAGTCTTCTAGGATCGACAGATATACTAAAAAATGAGAAATTAAAAAGTGCAATATTCATGGCTTTGGAATTAAGAGAACACATCAGGAGGTGGGAAACTGAAGTCAGCTTGGCCCTCTGAAACTCTACAGTCAACAGGAGTACCAAGAAGCCATGCCGAAGACAAAGTCACTAAAGTCAAACCCTCTTAGGCACGACATCACCTGCCCCGTTCTGAAAATATTATTAGGAACTCTCCCAGTTGATAAGGGCAAATTTCAGGTAGTTATGGGCAAGCACATGTGTAGAATTACCAGGAAAGTCATCTATAGTTACCCTTACTTTGTTGGCATAGTAAAATTATACCCCAAGGTGAACATGGTAATAAGATATGGGACACAAGAAGAAGCATGATAAGGAGCAGAGACACAACTAAATTCCCACCTCTACATGGGCTAACATCAAAAGACTAGGTCCCTACCTACCCTGTAGGGTAGGTACCCTAAAAGCCATCGCCTTTGTACTCTGGGAAAGCCAGCCTGACATACTGCATTGGACCTGCATCTCCCTTCTCCCGGGAACACAAGTCCCAAGAAAGCCTGGCCTGGGTATCTGCACGTACCTGACTACTGTCAAAGGCAAGTCAAAAGTTCCAGTCTCCAGCATCAAAACATGTTTTCATTTGCTCCTTTGCCACTTCTTCAGTACATGTGTTCTGCCCATTTTCTAAACGGATTGTTTTTACACTGTTGAGTTTTAAAGATTCTTAATAAGTACAAGATATTGGGTTTTTTGTTGGATATGTAGTTCATAAATATTTTCCCCAGTCTGTAGCCTGTCTTTTCTCCTCTTGTCAGAATCTTTCACAAACCAAATAATTTTAATTTTGATGAGATCCCATTCATCAGCGCATTCTTGTAAGGATTGTGCTTTTTGTGTCAAAGTCCAGTCTGTCTGGTCCTTAGCACATCTTCTAAGTGTTCGCCTATGCTCTTTTCGATAAGTTTTAAGCATCTACCTTAAGCTTCTGCCATGATCCATTTTGAGTTAATTTTGGTCTAAGGCATGAGGTTTTAGTTGAGGTTCATTTATTTGCCTGTATCTGAATTCCTCCAACACCATTTGTTGAAGGCTAACCTGCCTCCTCTGAATTACTTTCGCTTCTCTGTCAAAAATCAACAGGACACATACCTAAGTCCTCTGCTCTGCCAGCTGAGCCACCAATGTCAATCTCAGCACCCTGTAAGGGGAAGAGGGGAGGTGGGGAGCCAGGGGAAAGCCACCAAGTGCTATGTGCATGTAGGTCACTATCACCAGGAACTACATTATGATGTGAGACTATAATGCACCAATAAAAGTACAACAAATAATTTGTGGATGTTGTGAATGTTAAGTTTTTACTCTTATAAAGCATGTTACAGATAGTCGTCTTTTGTGTTGTTGAATCTTTGTACTTCATTGCCAATAGTTTATTTTTGGTTTTTTAAAAGAGTCAGTTTTGGACCATTAATCTGACCTCAGAATGGTTGCTCTGCAAATAAATTTTTTTGTTTTAAAAGAAAAATAGAGCAAGCCCCATGCTCCATTAAAAAAAAAATCAAGCTGGGCGTAGTGCATGCTTATAATCCCAGTACTTGGGAGGCTGAAACTGGAGGATTGCAGGTTTGTGGCTAGCCATAGCTACTTAATGAGTCCCTCCGCAACTTAGCAAAAACCTGTTTCAAAATAAAGAATAAAAAATAGGACTGGGGATGTAGCTCAGAGGCAGAATGCCCCTGGGTTCAATCCCCAGTACCCCCCCCCCCACGCACACACACACAATCAATAGGATATATTTGTATGGATCTAATTCTGGGTTCTCTACTTTGTCCCATGAATCCATGTGCCTGCACCTGTATGTTTTTAGAGATGCTCTCTATCATGTTGGGACATTCTTCTTTTTCTATGAGTGGAGCATCTTTAGTACAAATATGTGTTGGATTTTTTTTTCAAATGTCTTTTCTATTATGAAATTATTTTTATAAAACTGGATGAATTTTACTTTTTTTGTTGATATGGAAGCTTATATATGCTGACTTGTTGTAATAGCATGACTGAGATAAAAGTCCCATACCACGAAATGTACCCTTTTATAGCACACAATTCAGAGGATTTTAGTATATGTGCAGAGTTTTATAATCATCACCACCACACAATTTTAAAACATTTTCAGCACCCAGAAAAGAAACTCCGTACCCACAGCAGTCATTTCATGTCTCCCCTTCTCAACAGCTCCTGGAAGCCAGCTATCGACTCTGTCTCTATGGAATACCCAGTCTGAGTATTTCATAAAATGGAATCATAAGATATGGAGCCTTTCGTGTCTGGTTTCTTTCATTTAACATAACGTGTTCAAGGTTTATCCATATTGTAGAAGTTCTTCATCCCTTTTTACAGCTAATATACCCCACTGAGTGGATATGTCATATTTTATTTATCCATTTATTAATTGATAGATATTTGGGTTATTTCCATTTTTTTTAATAATGCTGCTATGCATCTCCATAATAAGTTGTGATCTGGATAGTTTTCAATTTTACTCTATGAGTAAAATTTCTAGGTCACATAACTCTATGTTTAACACTTTGAGAAACTGTAAAACTGTTTTCCAGAATAGCTACACCAGTTTACATTCCTACCAGCGGTGTATGAGGGCTCCAACATCTCTGTGTCTTCACCAACGTTATCTGTGTTTCTTTTTATAGTCATGCTACTGGGTATACAGTGATATCTCACTGTGGTTTTGATTTGCATTTTTGTAATGACTGATAATTTTAAGCATTTTCTCATGTGCTTTCTCATTTGACATTTGTATATCTTTAAATTCTTTGCCCACTTAAAAATTTGTCTTTATTGCTAAGTTGTGTTATTTATATGTCCTGGATATAAGTTCCTTATCAGATAAATAATTTTCACTTCCTCCCTATTCTTGGGGTTCTTTTTTCGCTTAAAACAAGCAAAGTCGACTTGAGGCCTCCTGTGACTGGATGGAGGATTGCAGATCAGTTCCACGCTCAGCTCTGCCAGTACCATCCCAACCCCAACGGGGGGATCTGAACACCATTTGTTTCCCCTGGATGGGCAATGGGGTCAGCTCCTCACTCAGTCCTGGGGATGCTATCTCAGGAGGGAAATCGGAGCGAGGCAGCTTCCACTGAGGGAGGGACAGAACAGCTCTTCACTTGTTTTGCTGACACTGCCCTGGCAAGAGAATGACAGTACCATCAACCGCTTCTAATGTGCAGAAGGTATTAGATTAACTACTTGCTCAGATCTGCTGACCGCACCCCAAAGGGAAATAGGGGCGCCACTTGCATGTGGTAGGCAGGATGGAAGATTAACTCACTACTTGGCACCATGGACACCATCAGGTGGGAAAACTGGAGCATCACTGCTTGATTTCAGGGGCAAGTATGGTGCTGTACAAAATATTTACATCTTGTTCAGCCCCAATGAAACTGTGTGTGTGTGTGTGTATGTGTGTGTGTGTGTGTGTCTTTTCTGTTGGTATGTGGCTGGTATAGGGTGGGTACTACCAAAAAGGTCTTCAGTTATTAGACCATCATTCTTCTGGTCCTCTGGAGAGGAGAGGAAAGTTTTTCAGAGTCTAGCCTTTCTGTGCTTTTGGATACTCCACATGGTGCTCCTGCAGCACCCTTCTAGCATAAATGGGAGGTAATGAAGGAAACCCAGGAGAACTGCCATCCTGCTCCTCCTCAAGTCCTGAGATCGCTAGCCCATCTGACTTTCTTTTCCTCCTTTCAGAATTTTCTTATGCTTATTTATAGTGTTATAGCCACTTTTTTAGTTTTAAGAAGGAAGACCTGGAAGAAATGGGTATATTGCCAGAAACAAGTTCTGACTCTTATGAGTAATTTTAACATTTTGTTCTTTTGGGGGGGGGCACTGGGGTTTAACCCAGGGGAATTCTACCTCTGAGTTACACTTCCAGCCCTTTTTTTTAAAAAAATTTTTTGAAACAGGGTCTTGCTAAATTTCTGAGGTTGGCCTTAAACCTATGATCCCCTTGTCTCTGCCTCCCAAATACTGGGAATACAGATATGAGCCACAGCTACCAGCTCCTTTTTTTTTTTTGGTACTAGAGACTAAACCTAGGGGCATTCAATTTCCACGATACAGCTCCAGGCCACTTTATTTTTTGTCTTGAAACAGGGTCTTGCTAAGTTGCTGAGGCTGTCCTCAAACCTGTCCTCAAGCCTGTGATTCTCCTGTCTCAGTCTCCCAAGTACAGGGATTACAGCCATGCACCACCACGCCCAGCTCCGTTTTGTTTTTTCAGATGTTTACCTACCCCACTACAATTTCTTCAATATTCATTTTCTTAGGAATATAAAAAAGAAATAGGAGTAAGTCCTTGCATTTGCTAAAAAACACGTTATGTTGAATAAATTAATATATTTTCTATAAGCTCAACAAGCCGGGCGTGGTGGCGCACGCTTGTAATCCCAGCATTTGGGAGGCTGAGACCAGAGGATCCAGGTTCGCGGCCAGCCTCAGCTACCTAGTGAGGCACTCCGCAACTTAGTGAGACTCGGTTTCAAAATAAAGAATAAAAAATAGGGCTGAGGGTGTAGCTCGGAGGTAGAATGCCCCTGAGTTCAATCCCCAGCACCGCAAAAAGAAAAAAAAAAAAATAATAATAATAATAATAAAAGATAGGGCTGAAAGTGTAGCTTGGAGGTAGAATGCCCTTGGGTTCAATCCCCAATAACACACACACACACACACACACACACACACACACACACACACTTTTTTAAGAAAAGGGAGAATTATTCCTAAACTTAGGAATGATTTGCCCCACAAGTATTGACTACTCTGTGGCTTTTATTTTCAAATTCTATCTTCCTTTTGCTCTGTTATCTTCCCCAGGAAGTTTGTTACTTTTCTAAAATGTTCTGCATGGCTTTGTCTTTTTTCATCTCCAGCCCATGCCTTAAAAAAGGAAGAGACTTGAGAGCGACCTCCACAGGACCGCAGAGCACATGCTCGGCAGAGCTCCTACTCCACGCACACAACAACGAGGGCAAATGATTAAATCAGCATTTTCAGAACTCTGGAAATTAACCAAAGACTCAACAATATGAGATGCAAGTATTCAAGAAAAATGGTTGAATCTTAGTAAGAACAGTGAGCTTTATAAGGTCCTCATAGTCCTCTCCCCAGCTCTGCATTAGCTTTGAAAACTAAT
>PVLC010014570.1:0-38976 GCA_004027655.1 Graphiurus murinus | reverse complement strand
AAAGAAACCTTCCCATTAGAGACTTAGCAGCTGTGTATAAACTGTAAGCAAGCCTAGTAGCAGGCAGATGGTTACTGGCACCCAAGAAAACCCCTGACCTGAAGGATTAATCTGAACTGAGCCACATTTTCCTATAAACTCATTTTGTAGTGTTTTGAAAATCCCCACCATTGGTCCTGATACCCTTGACATCAATTCGGGGAAATAAATATCAGGTAACAGGCTTTGGCTAAGGTCTCAGGGTCCCTTCCAAGAGATGGGCAGTGTATCCACAATGAGGGGGACCTGAACTGCTGGAAAATGCCATGCTTTAAAGTCTCTTGGTCTATAAACTATGCCTTCATGCTGTGTATGGTTCTACAAAGGATCAGAGAGAAACTTGCTTCTAGGTGTTACAACTGAGATCACTGGATTAGATGCTGGCATGAGCACACAGTGTCCTTGAAGAAGCAATAAATGGTCAGACTCCTACTCCCTTTGCTGGAATATTTACAACAAGAGTTCAGTTGTAGTTGGCAAGCAAAAACATGTCATCCACATTCAGTACCTTAGTAGGTAAAAACAAAGGGGGGGAGGTGTCAGAGGCTCAAGAGTATCTGAAATTCCTCCCTGACATAGAGTTGGGAGCCATGTAACTAGCATATGGGCAATGTTTAAAACTACTTTTAAGTATGTATAGAACCTTTGACTGGTTCTCTGTCTCTTGGGTGTCCTGATATTTCCATCTCATTGAAATTTGGCAAATAATTCAAATTCTCTCTTCCCTAAAGAAAGAAAGCAGCCAAAAATTTTATAAATCTAAAAGTAGAGTTTGTACATGCAGCCAAGATAGACTTCTTCACTTGGAAACTGACAGTTTTGGATATGTGATAAATTTAGTGTCAAATAATATTTCTAAGAATCCAATCATGCCAAGCAAAATGGTGCACATCTGTAATCACAGTACTTAGGAGGCTGAAACAGGAGAATCATAGGTTTGCAGCCAGCATCAGCAACTTAGCAAGGCCCTCCACAACTTAGGGAGACCCTGTTTCAAAATAAAAAATAAAATAGAGCTTGGGGAGTAGCTCAGAGATGTACTACCCCTAGGTTAAATCCCAGTATCACACACACACACACACACACACACACAAGAATCCATTGTATGAGATGGTGTGCTAAGTAGAATATTACAAAATACACAGTTGTAGTCTCAGGTCTGGTGAGGCCCCATAGCCCAAGGCAGACATATTTGGTATACAGATAAGGAAAATTCAAATAGACAAGAATTAGAATGCACAAAGTAACTGTCCTGCCACTTCCAACATTATCCCTCCAAAGCATAGTCCAAGCCTGGAAACCAAGGTGGAGGCAGAGGTGCTGAGCTCGGGGTTGGGAAGGACTACAATGATTGTGAAATCCAGTGTCTATGCTACCCTTTAGTTTTCTCTACAGTGGCTTCAACAAATAGTTACCTGGACCATTAGACATTTGCAAAAATCTTCAAGGGCTGAAAAATCTTTCTAAAGAAAACCTCAGCCAAGTGTGGTGCACACGCTTATAATCCCAGTACCTGGAGGCTGAGACAGGAGGATCAAAGGTTCGAGGCCAGGCTCAGCTACTTAGTGAGACCTTCTACAACTTAGTGAGACCCTATCTCAAAATAAAGAATAAAATAGGTCTGAGTGTAGGTTGGAGGTAGAATGCCTTTGGGTCCACAAAACAAGAACAAAATAAAAATAAAAATAAAATTCCTAGGACAGGGGTTATAACTCACTCACTGGTAGAGCACTTGCTTAGCATGTGTGAGGTCCTGCCTGGGTTCAATCCCCAGCACAATACACACACACACACACACACACACACACACACACACACACAGAGATTAGGCAAGTATAACAGAAAATTCTTCCTTAGAGAGGACAAATCTACTTCCTGACATCCTGTTGTTGGCAGTTGTGTCTCTCAGAGCCACATAGAACAAATCTGCATTCCTCTTCCAGAAGACAGCCCTTCTACTTCTAATGTTTAAAGACTCATCTCAGCCCTTTAAATCTTTTCATGGGCTACACAGCCCTATCCTGCAAATATCCAGATTTAATTTCCTTTTTGCCACCCAACTTTCTCCTAGACATGTCCCACTCACTTATACTTGTCTTAATGTACATTCTCTATAACCAAACACAGTCTTCTAAGGCCTGATCAGAATACTGTTTTGTTGTTGTTTTTTTATGGTTATATCACACCATTGATTCCTGGTGAGATGATACGGCCATATTGAGGTGGCAAAATCAAATTTCAAAGTCATTATTTACTAGCAAGTGTTGTAAGAGGACATGCAGCGAAAGATGATGGCCCAGAGACCAGGCTGGGAAGCAGAATTTCTTTATTTTTGCCAACAGGGCCCAGAGGACTAGAGTCCAAAGTCTGAGCCCTGAATGGCATCAGCATACAGATTATATAGCCTTAGGGTGACAGGCCAGGCTGGACAGGTATGGAAGCTTGGGTTAGGTTTCAGTTTCTTTTCTTGAGCCTGATTTCCTTTAATTATTCCCACATGGCAGATGTGCAGCTTAGACTTCATGGGGCAGGTGTAGTGCGGTGCCACTTTTGGCTCTTGCCTCACAAATGATGTAGTCAAATGGTATCTAGATATTTTCTATTCTCCACCCATGAGAATGGGCCTGGGGGGGTGGGAGTAGAAGAGGCACAAGATATGGATGAAGTATTCTGTTTTGCACATTTATTTTCTTTATTATTTTATTTTATTTTTTTTATTTATTTATTTTGTGGTACTGGGGATTGAACTCAGGGGCATTCTACCTCCAGCTACACTCTGAGCCCTATTTTTTATTCTATATTTTGAAACAGGGTCACACTAAGTTGCAGAGTGCCTCACTAGGTAGCTGAGGCTGGGACCCTCTGGTCTCCGCCTCCCAAATGCTGATTTTGTTTATTTTAATATACCTTTATTGGTCCATTGTAATTATACATCGTAGTGAGCTTCAATATGATACAAACATACATGCACACAGCACTTGGTGTGATTCCTTCCAGAATCCCCCCAACCCCCACCATGCTCCCCATATACACTAATAATATTGGTAATGGTACCTTGATAGATGGACATAACATTATTTGAACTGTTTTCTTCATCAAGCAACCTCTTCGCTCCTCATGTTCCTCCCCCAACCCCCTTCCTTTATTCTACTGATCACTCTCTTCATTTATCTGAAGTCCCTTTCTTTCCTATTTTGTCTGTAGCTTCCATATATGAGAGAAAACATACATCCCTCTTAAAATGCTAAAAATTATTTGATTTGCTCAATATTTTTCAAAATATCTCTAAAAAATGGATATCTCAAAACGGTATGCAACTTGGTGAGTTAGATATAATCTTTAACTCCCATTAAAAGATATCTAATAAGTTAAACCATTCATTGTCAAGCAGTATCCTGCTACTTAATAGTAAAATGTAGGGGAGAAAGCACAGACCTTTCATTAGAATCATCTGGATTTGAATCCCAGCTGCACTAACTAATAACAGCTGTTGGCCCAAGACACCTTGGTTTCCTCCTCCAGAAATGAGGATAATACCCTTTGTCTTGCCATGTCCTTACTATAAAGTGTTTGTCACAGTGCCTATAAATAGGCAGAAAGTAAGTAATTAAATAGTGGTATATTTCTTCACAGCACAGATTATTATAGCTTACATCTCATTTCCCTTAATAGATTACTAGCTCTCAGAAAAAAGGACTGAGACTTGCTTGTCTTCATATCCCACACAGTCCCAACACCTTGCATGGGTAGACACCCACATTCTTTTTGAGTACAAATGGGAGCATCTGGCTTCAGATTTTGGCTGTGCATTGTCTACACATAATCACATTGCTGCTCTGGCCTCTTCAGAAGGAATGTTTGAAAATTCCAAGAGTATCTAAGAGGAAGGAATGAAGGGGAAGGAAGGAAGGAAGGAAGGAAGGAAGGAAGGAAGGAAGGAAGGAAGGAAGGAAGGGAGGGAGGGAGGGAGGGAGGGAGGGAGGAAAATACTGTCTTCCTTGAGTACCAGGCAGTCATGTCCAGTTGATCGTCTAGGTCTCATCTATGTGGAAAACAGGTTGGCATTGAAAATATATTTTTAATGTTGACCCAATTTTCAACTCTATTTCTCTCCTAATGTAATGGTGTTCTAAGACACAGCTAAAATAGAAGAAGGAAGAGGAGTCTACGGGGAAAGCCAGTATCTAATATATCCAATGTCTGACCTATGCCTCGGCAAGCTAAAGGAAAATATGATTGGTCTCCAGTGTCTACCCTGAGCAGTAAAATTAAGAAACTTCCCTCCCACGCTGCTTCAACCAGGCTGAGGTAATTGTTAGTTATGGCTTCGGCAACTTGAGTGGGAGAAGATGAGAATTCTGAAAGAGATTTATTTACTGCGAGGCATCCCAAATATCTCATTAGTCTCCTTTTCATTTGGCAAGCTTTTCTTTCATTAAAAATGCCATGCCCTGCAGTTTAGGACAAAACAAAAATGCCTCTGGGAAGGCAAAACTGCAGTGTGGAAAGAATGAGGCTCAGAATCGAGGTAGATGTGAGCGTGGTGTCTGGGAATGGTATGCACCTGCCCTGTGACCACAGACAGTGTTCCATTGTCTCTTGTAAACTTGACTTTCTTAATGCATAAAGGGGAACAAGTGTTTATGAACACCGAGGTCAGTTCTAGAACCATGTGTGCTTTGCTTGTTTGTGTTTGTTTCTTCAAGGCTCAGCTGGTCATCTACAAAATGAAGATCCTAATGGTACCAACTTAGTAGAGTTTGTGCTGAAGATTTAAATGAGTGAATATGTGTAGAGTGATTAGAACAGAGTCAGTGGTCCATGTGTGTCATCAACAAGAATTAAATGGCTCATAGGAAGAGTTCCTGGCACAGAACCTGGTCCATAGGAGGTACTCAATAAATGTGAGGGGAAACGCCCCTCACAACTGGAAACTTTCCACTAGGATCTGAAGAAATCCACTGAGTGGGAGAGGACTCAACATGACACAATCACAGACTCGGAATTTTAGAGAAGGAGGGATAATGTGGAGCATACTTACTTACAAAGGTACTAAACTAGGAAGGTAGGGAAGGGAGTTGCCTTGAAAAGGTGGCATAGTTAATTCAAAAAAAATGCCAGGTCTCCTGATGCCTGATTATATTATTTTCCCACATTATTCTGTTTTTCAAAAGCATTACCTGGTTGCAAAACACCTTCCTACAAAGAGGCTGCGTACTGTCATCCAATCCTCGTTGTGGGTTTTGTGGGCTCAGGGTAGTTTGAGGAGATGCTGAAACTCCAAAGGGAGGAGATATTTCCCCAACAGAGCTTCCTAGGAGTACCAGTTGAGAGAGTGAAGTATTCCCCTCACTCTGAAAACAGAAACAGTGCTCCTAGATACTAGCCACCCACAAATGCAAATCCAGCATGCTCTGCTTCCTCTGGTTAATTTTAAACCCTGACTCTATATCTCTGTTTAGATTTATTTTGTTGTACATGTACAATATAACTGAGTTCCAGATTCTTTATTTCTTAGCCCCAGGAAATAAAGAGCCCTTTACAGCTGATTTGATGTCACTCACTACCAGAGAGAAATAGAATGACCCTCTTCTGATTGCAAATACACAACTGCTTCAGTGGGTTTTCCTTCATTTCCTTCTTCTGTCAGTGAGAAAGATCTGGCCTAAGGAGTTTTGTCTTTCAAAGCAGTTTTTACTTCATGCGCTGAGAAGAAAACAAATCCAATTAACTAAAGAAACAGAAGTCAAGAATATAAGAAAACTAGAAAGGAAAATAGAAGGGGGAAAATCAGCCCTGGGATGAACACAAAATGTTGATATTTTTGATTTCCCAAGCTTGGGTCTAAGTTCACTTTAGTGCAGGGTTTCTGGACCCCTCTAGCAAACTTCTAGGACAAGCAGGGCTAAAGTCTATTCACATGAGGAACCAAGGACAAGACAGGGCAATAGTCTTAGTGCAGCGTTTAATCATTTTCCCAGCTTTGTCCACACTTTATCTACTATTATGAACTCAGATCTCAGTACTAAAAAGAAAGCTGTACAAGTAAAAATAAAGAGAAAATATACTAAAAACTTTGCCCTGCTTTGAGATCTATGCATATCCCTAAAGCGAGAAGAAGGCATTGCCCTGCTTCTGTTTGGCTCACATCAAAAACAGCAGGAAAGAAATCAGAGGCAGAGGCAAGCATGGTACTGGGGGAGGCCACTAACTGAGAGTAAAGGCTATGTCCTCTCTGAGGGCAGCCAGCCTGCTGTCATAGGGGCTGAAGCATGAGAGGGCAAAAAAAAAAAAAACTCATATCAAGCCACAGGTGGTTGATAGAACTAGCAAACATTTATCAGACAAACCCTGGGGATTTCACTGGGGTGGAATAGGGAAGATAGGAAGTTTTGTAATGACTAGAGGGATCAAAAGCTAAAAATGTGGGTTTTACCATTTATATCACCCTTTTAAAAGTCTATGCTCATGTGACCTAATAAAAGGTACTTACATTAGAAATATCATCTCCTGCTTTTCTTTCTCTACAATTTAAACTGCATGCAGCATTATAATGAGGACCCCTAGTGGGATATGTTCATCCAAACCAACTCCCTTCTGATGTAGGTGCTCCCAGTAAAAGAAATGGGGTTCTTAATGCTTAGACTTTAATTATGTGCTGCTCTTAATGTATTAAAGAAATTTAAACAACAGAGTTGTTTAAACAACTTTGCTATTAAGGCATATGATTCCGTTACTTTTCTTACAAGTAGGATGGGCTGGTACTGGATTACCAGTTTTCTTGTTCATGGGCACAGTCTATGTCCATGAGAGAATTTTTCCGCAAAGATGCAATATAATATGGAGAACTAAATGGCACTGGTGCAGAAGATAACAAAATATTCATTATTAACTAGAGCCTAGCCTTAACCTTTCTGGGCCTCAGTTTCTTCATGAGTTTTAAAAAAAAAAATTCTTCAAGATACTCTCTCCATGTGTCTCCCCTTTAGGGTTCTCATGAGAGTCAAAGTAATCATTTGAAAGTTTGTTTACCTATAAGGGATTGTAAAACATAAGGAGCAGTCTTGACTATTGAGTAATAGAAACATGTTTTCTTGCATATTAAGCTATCTGCTCCTCTAACTGTTGGTTTTTAGAACTTAACAATTTGTCAACTATATCACTCCACCTCATAGTTATCATGTGACTACAGGAAATACAGAGAAAAATAAAGACCAAATTCCTCTCATCCATTTCTGGGCAGTTGTAGCTCATATTAGAAATCTTTGAGGGATGCTGCATTCTAAAATTCAATATTAAACTTTCAGGGAATAAAAAAAAAGTATCATTATAGTTGCTTTCGCTTTTCTCTCTAGCACACATGGGTGCCTTCTTAAGGTACCTTGCAAATCAGTATGCCACCAACCTAGTTAAATGTGGTCACATACGCAAAAAAAAAAACATGACTAAAGGTAAGTATTCTTCCCATGGAAAAAAACTATGGAATTTCAGTGAAGATAATAAGAAAAATATTACACTGGAGTCTGTAGTTGGTGATGGCAGAAGTAAATCATCCTTTTAAACACATTTCCTTCAAAGGTTCATGTTAATAGAAGCCCAGCCTCCAAAATGTGAGTTTTCATATCACCTAAGAGTAAATGATTTCAAAATAATTTGAATGTTTTTCAAATAACTTTCCTTAATACCCTACTCAACCGAGAAATCCCACAGGCCTATAAATCTTAGCAAAGCCATGTTTCCTGTGCCAAACCCTGCCTTGGGTTTGGCCTCTCATCATTCATGGATGAATAACATTTTCAATCAAGTTGTTTTTCTTGTTACTCTGGGAACCAGGATCATTCTGCACAAATGTAATCCTGTGTTTCAAACTCTGCCCCTAACTTCTGTTTCTCATCTCAGCTAGGACAGGAGGATTCACATTCCAAGAACTGCATTGGGTGGAAGGAAGATGCTGTGGAGTAGGACAAAGTGCCTTTGAAATCATAGGATCACGGGTTCGCGGCCAGCCTCAGCTACCTAGTGAGGCACTCTGCAACTTAGTGAGACCCTGTTTCAAAATAAAGAATAAAAAACAGGGCTGGGGGTATAGCTTGGAGGTAGAATGTCCCCAGGTTCCATCCCCAGTACCGAAAAAAAAAAGGAATACCTCATAAATGTTACCATGGCAAAACCAAGAGTCTATAGTGTTACCCAGCATGCTGATGGCATGGTTGTAAACAAGCAAATTAAGGGCAAGATTCTTGCCAAAAGAATTAATGTGCGAATTGAGCATATTAAGCACTCTAAGAGTCGAGAGAGCTTCCTGAAGTGAGTGGAGGAAATCAGAAAAAGAAGGAAGACAAAGAGAAAGGTACCTGAATTCAGCGGAAGCACCAGCCTGCTCTGCCCAGAGAAGGACAGTTTGTGAGAACCAACAGAAAGGAGCCCGAACTGCTGGAACTTATTCCCAGTGAATTCATAGCATAATAAATGCTAAAACCAAAAAAAAAAAAGAAAAGAAATCATAAGATCAGGGCCACCAAAGAGAAGACGCTTTGCCTCTCTGACTTGGGTTCCTCTACTGTCAGCATGGGCAATAGTAACACTGATAACAATCAAGTAAAAATGGGCTCAAAGGCCTCTCCTCTAGGAATGCTGTCCTGTCCACTTGTCCCCCTCTAGTGAAAAAGACCCCCACACTCTGCTTAGTGTCCCCACTGTGGTGTGTACAAATCTCAATCATGATATTTTAGTCCACTTACTTATTTATATTTCTATCTCCTCCCACCAGACTAACTTTGGCGAGCGAGACCTTTGCCTTATTTACTTAGGAAACCCCAAATCAAGCTTGCCAATGTTTGTTGTGTAATAGTTTCAAAGAAATTTCTATTAAAAGATTAACTTGTTAATTGACTAGTTGATTGATTGAACAAATCCTGCAGATAGAAGCACCTTGTAAACCTCCAAACATTAGACAAATGTAAGGCATTCTTACATGGAATTCCATGAATTAGCTTTGAACTTAAGATAATTAGGCAATTGCTCAAAGTCAAATGGTAACAGAACTTACAAATGGTCTTATTTCACAGTTTCACAGCATCCTTAGTATTTATTTGTTTGCTTAGTCCAGACAGCTGCCAAGATTTATACACCCTAAAGTAACACCCTGTAAAAGCAGTCTATGCAATTAAAAAATACTGAAAAAATACTTAGCTGGTTAAATCAGTGTTGCCTCTTAGAGACACAATTATGAAATAAAGGCCATATTTTAAGTTCTTCCTTTGGTACAAAATGGTACCCTGGTGAGACCATCAATGCTAAGCCCAACACAAAACACCCAGCAGGACTGTCCTCGGACATTATTTTGTTTTAGCAATTTCTGTCTGTATGAGAATACTTAAAGAAAGTAGACGGGTTAAGGGCTTTTTCCCCCAACATTCAATACTATAAATATTAGATACCAGCTGCATGCAGGCAAGTACAACAAGGCAAATAAGGATCAAAGGTGGGTATGGGTTACAGGAAAGAGTCTTGACAAGAACACAAATACCATAACCAAGCAGAATGCAAATTCCACAAGACAAATCTCCAGGTCCACAGCACTATGGGTCTAGAGACAGAGACATAACAGGCAATTATAAAAAATAAAAAAGACTTCATGGAGGAAATGGCATCTATGATAAAAGTTAGGCTTTGAGCAATACTTCAACCTGCAAGTCCAGAGGAGAGCAGAGATTCCAGATACACATGATGGTACACAGAAAGTCCAGAGGGGAAGACAACCTCCCATGACTATCTTTGGTCTTCATTTCCAGATACTATCTACTTCTGGTATACTAACTCGATTCTGATACAAATTAATTTTGTATTAGCTACATTTATGTAAAATAACACTAATATTATACTCTCATCCTTTTAATAACGTTGATAAATATCATTTTAAAATAACAGGTCAAATACTACATGAAGAGCCAGGTGTGATGACACATACTTGTAATCCCAGTCCTTGGGGGGTGGGGACTGAGATAGGAGGATCTTAGATTCACCGCCAGCCTCAGTTACTTAGTGAGGCCCTCTGCAACTTAGTAAGACCCTGTTTCAAAATAAAGAATTAAAATTAGTGCAGGGAGTGTAGCTCAGAGGTAGAATGCCCCTTATTTCACTTAGTACCAAAAAATAAATAAATTCAAGTAATATCTCTATCAAATTTTTCAAAATTCAAAATACATTTTGAACAAATTGTACTTATATTTTCTTCAGTTTTATTAGAATTCAAAGCAAATACTTCTCAGTGTTTTCTGAAAATGATCTGTGTCTAATATGACGAAGGAGTACACCACTACAAAATATGCCACTTTGGCATAAGGATTATTTTGAGCTAAAGTCAATTGAGAAGCAATAAAAGAAAATCTCTCTGTCCTCCCCTATTTGCCTAAAAGCAGGAACTAAATTTACAAAGTTGTCTACCCATCCACTCTCTACCAGAAGAGCAAAGTTTGATCACTAAGATGACTGTAGATTTTTCCAGCCTGGAGACCAACAGAGAAATCTACATAAACTTTATTAACTCGCCATCATCTACCATTAGTTTCCCATATATTTGCCTTCCCACGTTTTTCTGTCCCTAGAGACTCAAGGTCTCTTTCCTTTCTTTTGTTATTTCCCTTAAATTTTGTTCTTTGTTGAAGATGCTATATAAGGTAGAATTCTAAGCTACCTCTTTGAGAGTTACTCTTTCCCTGAGAGTTTTTGCCCTATTTATATGAAATATACATTGTTAATAAACATGTTTCTTTTTCTCTCTTGTTAGCCTCTCTTTTTGGTACAGAAATCCTAGTTGAGAGTTTAAGAGAATAGAGGGAATATTATTTTATCTTTCCCCATCATGAAAAAAACTTTTAATTCTTATAGCACTCCATCTTGCCAATTTCAACATCATTTCATCCTTGCCAAATTCTGAAGTCTAGTGTTAAAATTGGCTTTTTTGGAATGTTTTAAGAGCTGGGTCATGGACATATATGACTGTGAAATATTTTTTAACTCCACCAAATTCTAGAGCAGTCCTTCAATCTGTGATAAAAATAATTAGTTCAATAGAATGTACCCCAAATGGGTGCTCTGCATAACACATATTTCATAAAAGAAAAAAAATGGGATAAAGACTTCCAGGAGGGGGAGAGCATACTAAGGCACATGATGTACTTACACAATTATATCAAGATCACTCACTCAACTGAACTTGAGAGGGAGGGAGGGCGAGGGAGCAGGGTGGGAACTGGGGATAGGGTCAGATGAGAAATGTGTGCACATCTGTCTTTATCAATTTGTACCTAAAAAAATATATAAATACAAAGCACGAATTATTACAATAAAAAAATTGCAAGAAATTAAAAAAATAAAATAAAACATCTCATTTCACTTTATCCATATTTGCAAGTAATGTGTACAAAACAAAAAATAAAATAATTTAAAAAAAAAAAACTTCCAGGAAGATGGATACTAAGGGAAATAGCACATCTCAGGCACTGCACTCAAAACTCAATTGCCATGAAGTCAGTGTCTTGACAAGAAAAAAAAGCAGCAAAAAATTGAACAAAGCAATGAAAATTGAAAGGTGGCAGAAACAAAGCCAGGAGACAGAACAGAGGAAAGCAAAGTAACCCACATATCTCCCCTAGGGAACAGCTATGGCTATGGGGCCATAGCAGCACCATCTTGCCTAACCACACCGGGACTGCTAGCGCAGCTCCTTGGAATTGTAAGCAGTCAGCACCTCACCCCACACTCCGCAGAGATCTGACTACCCAGACACCCAGCCAGAAGGGCAGCTGAGCCCACCTCATTTTCCAGAGCTCAAGAGGGGAGCTCAGCAACACCAGAGAAAAGATATCAACTCAAAGGATTCAGGCATGCCGAGAATCAGAACTCAATCACTGGGAATCACTGCTTCTTGACAACGGAAGAAAAGCAATGAAAAACTCAACAAAAAAAAAGATGAAATTTGAAAAGCCACAGAACTAGAAAAAGAGCAAAGGACTGTAGAAGCTCTCCACATGTCCCACCTGGGGAATGGAGCCTGGCGGCAGCAGTACCATCTTAACCAGGCAGCACCGGAGCTGGCAGTTGCTGGCACTATGACCTCCAGAGACCTCCAGGAAGAAACTGTGGATTGTTAGGAGGCTAGTGACTACAGACCATCAGTGAAAGTGGTTGGCATTTTGCTCCATGCTCAACAGGGACCCTGCTGGATCATGACACTGTGGCTGCCGCTGAACCCATCTCTTCCCCCAGCAATATAGAGCAGGGAACAACACCCATCAGGATTGTAAGTTAACCAGCCATTCCAGTGGGAAATAACCGTGCCCAGAAACAGGGATTTGTGTGGCAAGGAAATAGACTTTCAGGGGCCTGAGACTGCAAATCTCCCGTGGGGGTGGGGACTACTATTGGACCCAGCAGAAATATGAATTAGTAGATAGTCCCTAAAGGCAGGTAGAAGGGAACTGCAGTCAGCAGTTTGAGTAGTCCTTGTAGGGTTCCTAGGTATCACCAGGGGACCTTGACCCTTGATACCTGGGGGAAATAGCTCAGCCTACTGAGTTGCAGGCTCTGAAAACAGTGAACTTGTACCTGGCTGTGTTTAGGCACTAAAAGCACCAGCACCAGAGGCCATCAAGGGCCCCCAGGAGTGCTACCCTCCAGGACAGGCGTGGTTTCCCTGAGGCTAAGAAAGAGAACCATCTAAGCCTCTGGCCTGAAACTGCACAATCTCTCCCTGCCAGACCTTGGCTCTTGGGCAGAGAGAAACAGCAGTGCCATCTGGACCAGACCATGCCAAGAAGTCAGGGGCCCTGTAGGGTATCACTTGATCACAGCCACAAACTGGTAATTCAATACTCTCTCTGCCTGCAGAGTTAGTTGTACCTGGCATGCATGTATGCTAGTGATGGAAAGTACCTCACATGACCATAACAAATAGATCTGGAGTGGTGTCCCAGAGGCCATCAGTGAGCTGGGCCATAAGTTTGGATCATAACAATCATCAACATTGCTGAGCCGAAGCCCACAGGTCACAGATGCCAGAGGTCAGCACTCTGCAGTATCATGGGCTCACATCAGCAGAGCAGCAGTGGTCTCTAGAGTTCATTAAATCCCAAACAGCAGGCTGCAGGCTCTGAACAGAACATCATAGTTTCAGGTCCTGGGAAGTGTGGGCCAGGAGAGCACAGCAGATGGCAGCCAACCAGAGACTCCTGTTTCCTTGCACTTAGTACTATATCTAGTTAAAGAGGCTCTGGAGGAGCCAGGCATGGTGGCTCACACTTGTAATCTGAGTACTTGGGAGGCTAATCTGGATTTGCGGCCAGCCTCAGCTACTTAGTGAGACCCTGTTTCAAACTAAAGGATAAAAAAATAAGGGGAATAGCCCTGGGGTAGAATGCACCTGGGTTTAATCCCCAGTACCACAAAAAAAAAAAAAAAGAGGTTCTGGAGGACAAACTCAAAAGATTGATTATCTGAGTCAGATTGGTAAAGGTGAAGATATACTCCCAACATAGACCTTTTTATAAAGGGATAACAAATAAACACAGGACTCACACAAAAAGAGGAAAAAGATGCCAAGACAACAGAAACATAAACCAGGAAACTCTGAAAATGTGAGAATAAGAAATAGTGAGAAAACAATAAGCTCCCACAATTCAACAACAAGAGAGAAAGGGAGATCACCAATACTGATCTGCAAGAAATGCAAGAAGGATAATTCTGAATTTTGATCTTCAATATGATGAAAGGCATCAAAGAAGTGTACGGGAAGTTAAGGAGGAAATTGAGGCTTTAAGAAAGAACCAGATAGAGACTTTAAATGAAATGGAGTCAATAAATGAATTGAAGACAGTAATAGAAACCAACTCTGGAAGGATAGACTACATGGAAAACATGTTGTTCCTTTTTTCTTTTTTTCTGTGGTACTGGGGATTGAACCCAGGGCCTCATGCATTCTAGACATACACTCTACTACTGAGCCACACCCCTAGTCCTTTATAATTTTATTTAAGACAGGGTCTCACTAAGTTGCCCAGACTGGCCTCAAACTTGAGATCATTCTACCTCAGCCTCTTGAGTAGCTAAAATTACACATATGCACTACTATGCCTGGCTTCCACTTAAATATTGTTGTTGTTGATGTTATTGATGTTAATATGCTATTTTTTTACTAAGCATGGTCTTTGTTGATTGAAGAACAAATTTTCTGTGGTGGCTAACTTCACTCCCAAAGGTGACTATAACTATTTTTAAGCTAGAGTAATTCATTAGACAAGTGTTTTTCATAATGGTACTCCATGAAACAACATTCTGGAAATTAAAAAATGTGTCAATGTAAAATAATGTGGATATATGTCTTTCTTTGGGTACTCACAACTTACAAGAACATATTAGAGACTCTGAAAAGTGGTATAAATAAAACAAAAGATAACTCAAGAAACTCACAGCTAAGAAAACAAATAACCCAATCAAAAAATGGGCAAAGGATCTAAATAGACACTTCCCAAAAGAAGAAATACAAATGGCCAATAAATGTATGAGGAAATGTTCTACATCATTAGCAATCAGAGAGATGCAAATCAAAACTACTCTGAGATTTCACCTAACTACAATCAGAATGGCAATTATCAAGAACACAAACAACAACAAATGCTGGCGAGGTGTGGAGAAGTGGGAACCCTAATACATTGTTGGTGGGATTGCAAGTTAGTGCAACCACTTTGGAAAACAATTTGGAGGATCCTCAGACAAATGGGAATGATCCTACTATATGATCCAGCAATACCTCTACTGGGTATCTACCCAAAAGAAGAGAAACCAAACTATCAGACCAACACATGTGTATCTATGTTTATAGCTGCACAATTTACAATTGCCAAACTATGGAACCAGCCAAGATGTCCATCAACAGATGAATGGATTACAAAACTATGGGATATGTACACAATGGAATTCTACTCACCTATAAAGAAGAACAAAATCATGTTATTTGAAGAGAAATGAATGGAACTGGAAAACATTATGTGAAGTGAGATTAGTCAGTCACAAAAAGTTAAAAATCAAATGCTCTCCCTAATATGTGGAAGCTAGGGAGAAAATGGGACATAAGAGGGACTCCAGATGAAGGAGAATCCTTAGGTGAACAAAGAATTTGACTTAACGGAAGGTGAAGGGAGTAGGGAGGACACCCTAATGAACATGATGTACTTTCTATGAACACATCTAAGTCAATCACTAAACTGACCTTGAGAAGGAAGGAGGAGGAGGGAGTGGGGCGGGAATTGGGGAAGGGTTAAATGAGAAATGTGTGCATGGATGTCTTTACCTATACTAGCTTGTACCTAACAAAGGTGTGTGGTTACAATGCACCAAATAAGGGAAAGATAAAAAAAAAAAAGATTTGTTTAAGTTACACAAGGAGATTTTTGGATCTATGTAATGCGGAGCCCACTTCTATTAACCTGACAGAAACAGCTAAGACATTTGTAGATTGGCTTCAAGCCTTGGTCACTACCTGGCCCTCGTTTACCTCCTTGCTAGGAGGAGCTATCATAGCAACAGCAATAGTCATTCTAGGCTTATGCATTCTACCACTTGTTGTACGCCTTGTGATCAATGCCTATGTTAGTTTATGAGCAGATTTACATGGAATAAAAATGCAAGCACTGCCTCGCACAGGGCCTGGCAGTCAATGATGGGTTCGATTTTCTCAGGGCAAATCAATCTAAGACAGGGCTTGTTGAATGACTCATCAAGACCCCATGACGGGTAAGATTAAGCACCTGGTAGGAAACGACCTAAGACAGGCACAGTCCTTCGTGCATTTTTAAAAATAAATAAATAAATAAAACAAAAACTTGTTTATTAACATTGATTTATTATCCAATTTTAAAATTTTATTTTATTTATTTTTAATGTGCTTTTATTGGTGCATTATAATCTTGCACCCTAATATAAATCATGTTGACAATGACATACATACACAAAGCACTTGGTGCCCCTTCTCCCTCCCTGTCTCCCTCCTTCCCAATACAGAGTCCTAGGATTGACATTGGTATTTTCAAATATGTACACATAGTCGATGGTAGTATTTCCATTAATGAAACTCAGTCTTCCCTCTCCATTCCCCCACATCACTAAGAGGAAACATCCTCTTAAACAATAGAGAGGAACAAAGGTCTGAAAAGAAAGCAGGTAAGTCTAGGAAGTATGGGAAAGCATTATATTAGAAGAAAAGAGAGAGGAACATGAGGAGTAAACCTGAGAAAGATGCCAGTGCAGCCAAGGCACTTGTCTCCATCTTCCAAGATTATGATTTCTTTCTAAACATGAAAAAAAATTAAGATAAATTGTGGCTGGTTCCAGAAAGCTTCACTGTGTTTCACAGGTACATAAAAGTGATTAGTTATTTGAGGAAATCATTTTGTGTTTCTGGGTGGAGTGGAAATGTTTTACAACTTTCTCCATTAAAAATAATAAAATATAGGCTACCATTGTGAAAATGTTTGATGTCCAAAATATTTCTTTGGATTTGGATAAAGAAAGACTCCTAAATATATATTTGGGCTACTCATGGAAGAGGTGGTTTGATACTGTCAAAATAAAGGGTTATACCTTTTTGTTAGAAATAAATTTCTGTGGTGTTGTAAGAAAAGAAACATATTTGAAAGTAGCTTAGCAAGGTGAATTTTACTTTTTGCAAAAAGGGATCCTGCCACCAGTAAGTCAGGCATGCAGGAACAGCATGACAGGAAACTACTGGGCATTTTATTTCCAGTGTAGGGTTTCTGTGCTGTGCTCCTACTAGTGGGAACCTAGCCTCATAATCTTTACCATTGGTTGAAGGGGATGCCAGGGGAGGGGTTGGTACTAACAACTTCCAGGAAATCCTATCTTTATAAAAATACAAGCACACATAAGGTTACACAATGGCAGTTTTACAAAATGAAGCCTAAGTCAAGGTATTCTTTTAATAGAAAAGATCTAATTGTGTTATGGTCTCATAATCCCCCCCCCTTTTTTTATACAGCACTACTCTTTTATTCAAATTCTGTTAGCATATGATAACTCCAGCATCCTCAGCTAATTCACATCTAGAGCTAAATGATTTTGCTTGATCGTCCTACTGGTTACATATAATTATTTAACTATTTCCATGATGGCATCTTGAGTATAGTTGACAAATCTCTGCTGATTGTAATATAATTTACAAAAAAAAAAACTACAGCATACAATTTAGCATATTGACTACTATTACCCTGTTCATTAGTGCTAATAATTTGCTTCTTATGCAGGTTATCCACAACTATCTGTCTCTTGTTCTCACATATGTAGCAGAGCTGTCTGTAAATCAAGCATCTTGTTTTGTTTTGTTTTGTTTTGTTTTTCTTTTAGGTGTACAGTGGTCCTAGACCTGAAAAACCTCAAGAGGGCCAGGTTTAGTTTCATAGCATTTTGTTTTTCTTAGTATGCTTTTTTGGTACATTATAGTCTCACATCATAATGTAAATCATGTTGACAGTGACATACCTGCACATAGCACTTGGTAGGCACTCCCTCTTCCCCCATCTCAGTGTAGTTTTGATTTGCATCTTCCTAATTGCTAATGATATTGAACATCTATTCATGTATTAATTGGCCACTTGTATCTCTTCTTTTGTGAATTGTCCATTCAATTCAATTGCCTATTTCTAGATTGGTTTGTTGTTTTGTTTTGTTTTTTAGTGTAAAGTCTTTTAAGTTCTTTGTATATTCTAGATATTAGTCCTCTATCAGAAGGATAGCTGACAAAGATCTTCTGTAGCTGACAAAGCCATTCTGTAGGCTTTCTTTTTAGACTCTTGATGGTTTCCTTTGATGTTCAGAAACTTTTTAGTTTAATGCCATCCCACTTATTAACTCTTGTTTTCTAATCTTTGGGGGTCTTGTTGAGGAAGTTTCTACCTGCGCCTATATGTTGGAGTATTGTCCTTCTCTAATAGCTTCACAGTCGGGTCTAACTTCCAAGTTTTTAATCCATCTTGAGTTGAATCCTGTGCAGGGTGAGAAGTAAGGATTTAGTCCCATTTTTTAATAAATGGAACTAAATAGCCAGTTTTCCCAACACCATTTGTTGAAAAGGTTGTCTTTTCTCCAGTATATGTGTTTGGCCCCTTTGTCAAAAATCATCTGCCTATAAGTATATAGATTTTTTTCTGTATCTTCTATTATGTTCCATTGGTCTTTGTGTCTGTTTTGTGCAAATCAATGGTGTTTTTATTACATTAGCTTTGTAGTATAACTTAAAGTCAGGAATTTGATGTCACTTGCATATTTCTTATTGCTGAGAATTGCTTTGGCTATTCTAGGTCTTTTATTTTTCCATATGAAATTTATGACTGATTTTTCTAGGTCTGTAAAGAATGACATTGGTATTTTGATAGGGATTGCATTGACTCTGCAGATCCCTTTTGTTAGAATGATCATTTTGTTAATATTTATTCTGTCTATCCAAGACCAAGAAGATCTTTCCATCTTCTAAAATCTTCTTCAATTACCTTCTTTAGTGTTTCATAATTTTCACTGTAGAGGTCTTTTACCTCCTTAGTTAGGTTTATTCCTAGGTATTTAATTGGTTTTGAGGTTATTGTGAATGGAATTTTTTTCTGGATTTCTTTCTCAGTGAATTCATTCTTGGCATATAGAAAAGCAATATAGATTTTTATGTTGATTTTGTATCACTACATTGCTGAATTTGTTAATCAGCTATAGTCGTTGAGTTTTTTTTTGGGGGGGGTCTTCTAAATATAGGTTCATGCCATCTGAAAATAAAGATAATTTTAAATTTATTTATTTTTAATTGGTGCATTGTAATCAAACATCTTTCTTAGGTACAAGCTGGTAAAGGTAAAGGCATACATGCACATATTTCTCATTTAACTCTTCCCCAATTTCTGCCCCACTCCCTCCTCCTCCCTCCTTCTCAAGTTCAGTTTAGTGATTGACTTGGATGTGTTCATGAAAGTACATCATGCTCATTAGGGTGTCCCCCCTCCCCCCATCACCTTCAGTTAAGTCAAATTCTTTGCTCACCTAAGGATTCTCCTTCTTCATTCTTCATCTGGAGTCCCTCTTATGTCCCATTTTCTCCCTAGCTTCCACATATTAGGGAGAGCATTTGATTTTTAACTTTTTGTGACTGACTAATCTCACTTAACATAATGTTTTCCAGTTCCATCCATTTCTCTTCAAATAACATGATTTTGTTCTTCTTTATAGGTGAGTAGAATTCCATTGTGTACATATCCCATAGTTTTGTAATCCATTCATCTGTTGATGGACATCTTGGCTGGTTCCATAGTTTGGCAATTGTAAATTGTGCAGCTATAAACATAGATACACATGTGTTGGTCTGATAGTTTGGTTTCCATTCTTAGAGTACATACCCAGAAGTGGTATTGCTGGATCATAAAGTAGGTTCATTCTCATTCGTCTGAGGATCCTCCATACTGTTTTCCAAAGTGGTTGGACTAATTTGGATTCCCACCAACAATGTATTAGGCTTCCTACTTCTCCACACCTCGCCAGCATTTGTTGTTGTTTGTGTTCTTGATGATTGCCATTATGATTGTAGTTAGGTGAAATCTCAGAGTAGTTTTGATTTGCATCTCTCTGATTGCTAATGATGTAGAACATTTCCTCATACATTTTTTGGCCTTTTGCTCCTGATTTCAAAGGGAATTCTTGTAGTTTTTCCCCATTAAATATGATGTTGGTTTTGGGTTTTTTGTATACTGCCTTAATGATGTCGAGGTATATTCCTTCTATTCCAATTTTCTGCAATGTTTTTAATATGAATGCATGTTGTATTTTGTCAAGTGTTTTTTAAGCATCTATAGAGATGATCATGTGATTTTTGTCCTTAGTTCTATTTATGTAGTGAATAGCATGTACTGCATATGTAGTGAATAACATGACTTGCATATGTTGAACCAGCCTGCTTTCCTGGGATGAAACCAACTTGGTCATGGTGTACAATTTTCTTGCTGTGGTTTTGAATGCGCATGGCTAGTATGTGGTTTAGAATATTTGGATCTATGTTCTCATAACATCTTATAAGGACTTCATGAGTATTACTCTCTCCTTAAACCCCAGAATAGCACACTTTTTTTGCTTACACTTTCCTGCTGGGTATTCAAGACCAACTAGGTAGCCCTATGTTGGGAAAACATAAATTTTTACAATTTATTTTTCTGTTAAGGTCAGTCAAGAATCCTTAGGGTTATTCTTAAGGACTTAGTGAGGGTTTTCCTCTACTAAGTATGCCATCTGCCAAGATGGGTCATTATCTTGCTGACCACAAGGCTTTCCTTGAAGCACTGGGAATGTTTTCTCCTTTAATAACCCTCCTTTTTACAGAGTATGCACTGGTGGCTCTTAGTCTCTGGCATCTTTGCATCCCCCTAATTGAGGGTTGGGGTGACTTTTAGAATTTTAGAGCCCTCAGGAGTCCCATCAACTGCCTGGGTCCTATTTGACCCTTAGAGGGCGAGGGTCAAAATATTGATTGTTATTCCACTCAGCTCAATTATTTCCTGACTGTTCTCCAAGGCCCAGTTGTTGAACATCCTGTAAGTCAGTTTCACCAGTCCTTATTAATGAGTAGTTATCAATAGTATAGCCTGTTTTCCAGGTAATGACTATTAAAACATTGTTTAGGTTATTTTGTTAAAAGTTGTACATCCATCATGTGGAGACTATTACAAAGATATACAAGGAAAATACAAAACAAAACTATTAGGGACAAAACAAATCCACTTTGTATAATACTTCTGATAATATTTGACATCATTAACAAATCTCCATTTGAATTTTATGTCATATATATATGAAGTCAAGTATATATGTTAATATATAAATATATACAATATATTATAAATACATGATATATTATAAGTATATATATTATAAATATAAAAACACATAATATATAAATTATATATATCCAATCTTTATTCAGAGTGGCATTATTTGGAGTGCCAAGTGTTTAAGCACCTCTAATTGTCTTTGCTTAAAGATGGTCATAATGCAGCCAGGTGTGGAGGTGCACACTTGGAAGGCTGAAACTGGAGGATACAGGTTTAATAGGCAGCCTCAGCTACTTAGTGAGGCTCTCTGCAACCTAGTGAGATCCTGTTTCAAAAATAAAGAATAAAAAATAGGACTTGGGGTGTAGCCCAGAGGTAGAATGCCCCTGGGTTCAATCCTCAGTACCACAAATAATAATAATAATAATAATAATAATAATAATAATAATCATATTGCAATTTAATAAAACACAAATATAACCTGAAAAAGACTATTACTATCATTATTAACTTTTGTTTAGAGAACATCAGCTTGGTAAAGTGTTCTCTTAAACTGCATTTCAGAGGATACTTGGGAAACAAAAGTATATTTAATTTACAAAGAAGCCAGTAATAATTAAGATCATAGTAATACAAAAGTTAATATATATTAACTTAGCATTTGCTTTTGGAATTAAATTCAAAACCCATGACTCAGTAAGGTAACTATAATTAGAGGTATAAGTTAACAGCATTGACAAAAATCAAAGAATAGCTCTAGACTTTTTCTAAGTTTAGGGAACAGTATTAATAATTTCTTATTATCTGATGAGCGATTGTATTTTTCTATACAGTACCATAAACTATTTTTTCAGTAAAAAAAAAAACAGATATAAATCAGGTCTTAAAAGACAGGGACTAAGTTGGGCATGATGGCGCACGCTTGTAATCCCAGTACTTGGGAGGCTGAGATCAGAGGATGCAGGTTTGTGGCCAGCCTCAGCTACTTAATGAGGTTCTCTGTAACTTAGTGAGACCCTGTTTTAAAATAAAGAGTAAAAACTATGGCTAAGGGTGTATCTCAGAGGTAGGATGCCCCTAGGTTCCATCCCCAGTACCGCAAAAAAAAAAAAGACAGGGACTTTTGAATGGTACTAAACATGTAAATGGCATATATTTCATAACTTTACTAGCCATTTTATATGATTAAGGTTCAGATACAATGCACACTTTATAAAGAGATCACTTATTGGTTACCCTGCACATTTATAAAACCTAGATATCTAACTTTATAAGCTTTTATGAAACATTTAGATAAACTTACTGTATCCCCCATTTGCACTTTCTGTTTGAAGGTTTGTCAAGCAGATAGGCAAGAACTGAGGTAGTGGAAGATAACTTTTGGATCTGCCACCCTGTAACAGGATCTCCTACCCTGACTCTGCTGAAATGCAATTTACTAACTACTCCAAAAGCCTGATAAAAAAAAAGAGATTATAAACATAAAACCTTTCCTCTTAAACAAGTTTTTGATAAGTGTCACTAAGAGCAAAAAACCTTATTGTTTGAAATATGAAGAAAATAGGAAATTATCTTAATAAAAAAAGTCAAACTTTTGTTCTCTAGGCTATTTTGGGGGAAACTTTTATTAAGAGCAGATTAATTTCTTAAGAAAACATTTGCTATCAACATAAAATTAATGCATTAAATGTGACTTTTAAAATTTTTTAATAATTTTTATCTCTCACAAATCATTTGCAACTCTCTTAAACCTTCTCATACCAATAAATATTTCCTTTTATTTATTGGGTTTACTTACATTTAAACAATCTTATAGAAATCTTTTAACTTATACAAAATACTTCTTTTGAGCAAAAATGCTTAATATCCAAAGAAAGCAACCTTAAACTGTTCCTTACATATATGAAAATGCATTTAATAAAAGAAATATATTATCTCTTGCTGATGTTAAGAGGCAAACAGGGCAGATAAACAGGATGGGGAAAGCCCAGCTGTGACCATAGGCTGATGGCTTTACACAGGAGTCCTAGGAAGGAAAATTCCAGCATGGGGACCTTCAAACTACATTAAGCTTTGGCGAGAAATCCAGAAGCACCTTAGCAGCTGAGCCCATGGTTGTGGCATGGCAATAGGGAAGAAATCTGATTGCCTTACTTTAAAATCATTCTCCTTGCTACCATGGTTATCAACTGTCCATGCTTTGGACCTTTTTTATGCAAATATCTTTAACTGCCCCAATTCCAATCCTCTCTTTGTTTCTAATCAAAGAATTAAACTTTTCTTCAGCCAACTTATTTTGGTAGCACCATCTCTCAACTTTGTTTTCCACTCTTGAAATTTGGTGTACAATTTCCTGAATATTTTGTTGTTTGAAATTTTCTCTGCCCATTTTATTAAATTTGGACTCACACGAAGTTTCACACTGATCCTAACAATGGACACTACTCCAACATTACACTGAAGCAAACAATACAATTCCTAATTGGCTAGCCTGTATTTGTTAAAGATTTATAAGTCACATGAACTAAAAGGTATTTGGTTCTATTTTGTTATTTTAATTTATGAGCACTCATTTATAATGGATATATCCAATTCTGCTGATTATCTTCCCGAAATTATAACATTAAGCCTAAGGGACTATCAGAAGGAATTTGTCCTTAATCTTGCATTTTAGATAACTTTTTTTCTATATTCCCGGTAGTGACTCCACCTCTGCCTAGAGGTGTCTTGCAGCTATCATCCCAGTATAACTGACAGTGTGTGTTCCCACCTGAGTCTCAATCCCCCTATTTTTCTGGGAGCTTCTTGAATTCAGATGCTGCTTCCCCCTCCCACCAGCCCCCTCATAGGGAAGCCTTAAACGTTGAGGTCTGCATTCATTAGCCATCTTCATATTCCCCCATTATTTCCACACAACCCTCACCCCTGTGACACTTTCTTCCTGTTGGCCTGCATGCAGTTATCTGGTCATTGCAAAACAAAGCTGGGGCTCCTTTCCCACTTGTTACCATTCTGCTTTCCACTCAAGATCCATTGTCAGCCAGGGAATGACAATATTTCCTGTCCCACGGCCACCAGCAACTTGGCAGCAAGGCAGGTCTCCCCAGAAAATTACCCTTGCAACCCTCTAGTGAAAATTCATTTTTTGTATGAGCCAGTAAATTGTCAGAAATAAATTTCTATGGCATTGTAAGAAAAGACACATATTTAAAAGCATCTCAGCAAGGTGAATTTTACTTTCTGCAAAAAGGGATCCTGCTACCAGTAAGTCAAGCATGCAGGAACAGCATGGTGGAAAACTGCTGGGCATTTTATTTATAACACAGGGTTTCTGTGCTGTGCTTCTGTTGATGGGAACATAGCCTCACAATCTTTATGCCATTGGCTGAAGGGGATACCTGGGAGGGGTTGGCAATAATTATTTCTAGGAAATGCTATCTTTAGGGTTAGGGTTAGGGTTAGAGACACAAGAACACAAAAGGTTGTACAATGGCAATTTTACAAAATGGAGCCTAAGTCAAGCTATTTTTTATAGAAAAGATCTAATTATATTCTCACACTTTTCCAAGAAGACACCAAGGGAGTATAGGATATTCCAACAATCCTATCATTACTCAAAATATTTTTGAGCAGTTATTTTTAAATTGCCTTTAGTTTGTAACATAAATTGTTAAGTCTCCTCAGTGGTGTGAAATTTTGATCATTTAATGAGTAGATTTGATTTGGATAAGAGACAAAGACATTCAAAGTTAGATCTGTCAGTAAGATAAATGATCTTCCCCCAAAATGGTATTTTGATCAACTTGTCTCTTCATTAAGTAAAAGCACCAAATTTCTTGTGTAGCTTATAAATTGATTTGAAATTAGTTGGATAGAAAAGATTTCAAAGTGCTATGAACATTTAGATGTGGTTGTGCAAAATTGCTCACATTACTCTTTTTTAAATTTTGTTCAAAATAGCTTGTTAATTAAAGACAAATCTCTGAAGAACTGACTACCTACTTGTTTTCATCTAAGTGGGTTATTTCCTTTTCATGTATTATTTGGACAGAGAGGTAAGGACTTGCTCTGTCTACTCTTCCTCCTATTTACACAATACAAAAACAAGAAGAGATGAAGTAAAAATAAGGTTGGGGGAGGAAGGTAACCAGCAGGTATTATGGAACTGTCATTTTACCTGAGGATCAGTCAGACTCTCAAGGCAAGCTTGTTTTAAAATCTCCATTGCCTTGCAAACTACTGATGGTTTTAATTCATAGTACATCATTTATCTTATTTGAATTCAATAACCTTACAGTTACAGTCACTTTGATTCTAAGCAATGTAGCCATGGTCATTCAAGACATCTAGCCTCCAGTCCTCATTCTGCCCCTATGGATAGGGCCTTGAGTCCCTGAGAGTAGAGAGCTTTGACTGTTTTCTTTACTATGGATCCCAAGCACTTAGAATATACACTTGTAGATGCTCAAGAAATACTTGTAGTAAGACTGCTTACTCTCAGCCAGATGTGGTGGCATACTCCTGTAATCCCAGTATTTGGAAGACTGAAAAAAGGAAGATCACAAATTCAAGACCAGCCTCAGCAACTTAATAAGACTCACAGCAACCTAGCAAGACCTTGTATCAAAACAAAAAAATTTAAAAAGGACTGGGGATGTAGCCTAGAGGTAGAAATGCCCCTGAGCTCAATCCCCAGTACTATAAAAAATAAAAATAAAGAATTCTTACTCTCTCTTATCTGTTATTTGATAATTTCCTTATCTATTAAATGAGAATACTAGTTTAGACTAAAAGATTCCAATCATAGAGATATACTTATTGATAAAGCCTTATCGTCTGCCCCCTTTCCAGTGGCAGAAATCTCTGCCAAACTATGCCAAAGGGCAGATGGTTAATTTCGTTAACTGTCTCTTCCCTTCACCTGATTATCATCTAGATTATCAACAGGCGCACCGCTTTCATAAACTCTAGATTTTCTAGAAATGCAACTATGTAAAGTGGGCAGAAACTATCAATTACTTACTGAATATCCAGTCTTTCCTTCTCTCTTACTAACATTACTCAATTTTATTGGGACCACAATCTGTTCAGCTAAAACAAACTAAAAAATATTTTCCAGCCTCACTTGTGGATGTTGTAATTCTGTGACACAGTTTTGACCTAAGAAATTAATGCAGGAATGTTCCCTAAAAGATAAATAGTATCAGGTGACTGTACTGTATCCTGCTGGAAATTTTTGTGCTGTGCTGAGATGCTGGAGGTGAGACAGCCACTTTGCAACTTCAAATAGACCAGCTAGGAAGGGCTAAGAAAAAAGCTGCCCATTGGGACCTCCAAGAAACACACTGAGACAGGGATAGCAGTGGGAGAGTTTTATTGAGAAGGTAAGCATAAAAAGCAAGGTAAAAACATAGGTGGGGGACAAGATTAAGTAATGAAAGCCTTCAGACTATGATATTGATTTGAAACCCCTGAAAGAAAAGGAGAAAATGGCAATATTGGGAAGAAGGCAATATTGGGCAGGATGAGCCTTAAACTATGATGTGAATCTACCACTTTTCAGAAACCCAATGGGAAGCTCCAGAGCAAAGATTGTCCTTTAGAGGAGTCCTGCCCAACCATATCTGCCCAATGCAATTATGTCTACTGTGCTAGTCCATTATTACTTGAGAGTTTCCTAAGGAAAGTATAGCCTTGGGTTGAATGCAAAGGCAGATTCGGGAGGCACTGAATCTGGAGGCTCTCAAGATGCAAAATTCTTCCTTGAAGAGAAATCCAAGCCATGCACCTCCACAGGCATGACCACTGGAAGAGTGAAGATCTTAGCCCTGATATGCTTCAGCTAAAATCACTGCCAGCAACTCCCACCTCTGGTGTCTTGTTTTGTGAGAAAAATCAAACCTTAATTTGTTTAGTCCTTTGTGTTGAGGTTTAAGGTCTCTGTGCTTCTATGAATTACTGACCCAGATTCCTTCCACTGGTTGAATCCCTAGTTAATAGTAAATTTGGTGTCTAAAGAGATGTATTTACCAGGCTATGAGAACTCTTTTCAATGAAATAACAGCATGGGAGTAAAGCAGTCATAGACAAATATAAGCATCAGTATCCCAGAAGAACTTGGTAGTGACAGCAACTTGAATAATAATTGTTTGCAAAAACAGAAATAACAGGCTGAATGGTAGACTTCTCAGAGGCACCAATCCATGGGATTGGTGCAAGGATTTTTTTTATAGGTACTCACATTAAAACATTACAGTTTTCTTACTTCTGGATTCTTAACTACATTGTCAGGGAGTAAAATGCTAGAATTCTGTTTTCAAGAGGCCTTAAGAATCCCACTTTAATCTCTATGAAATTCAAATTCCTTCTTTACAAAATGAGCAGGCCAAATTATGGATAGCTTCAAGTATTTACATCACAAAGAATTTAATGTACCAAGCAAATTACATAGGTGATAGAGAAACTGAGAGCCAAACAGGATAATACAGTAGCCCAGATATCAGCACCAATAGGAAGCCAATACCACCTGTAGGCTGGAGAACAAAGACAGGAGGTAGTATTGCTGGAGCTTAGGAGAGCTGGTCATTCAATGAAAGGTTGGGCCCATGGTGAGTCTGTACAATGGAAGATCCGCCCAAGGCAGAGAGAGAAGAGAAACACCCTGACTTTTCCCTTTTTCCTTACCCCAACCTCTCTCCAAGCTCTAACCAGTGTCTTCCACACACTAACTCAGCGAGAAGCCAGCTAGCATGGGAATTTGGTGCACAGCAGCCTGCGTGGGTCAGCCCCTCCAAGCAGAGAAACACAAGACCAAGCAGATCCTAGACCACCATGGCTGAGAATAGAAGCATGCACATTTGGGGTTTTGTTTTCAGTAGCAGGTCATATGAAAGTAAAAACACATGGAAGAAGGCTGTTTGAACTGATATTATACAGAAGATCCAGGATTGGCATAAAAATATGCCAATTGAATCAAAAGCAAAAACTCACATGTAAAACAAATACATACCAAAGTATTTTACATATTCATAATCTTTTTATTTATCAAATTGATCTGGTGTGATGTTAGCTGAATTAAATGGTTCAAAATTATATAATCAATACCAAATATTTCTATCACATCTGCTAATAATTCCTGACAGCAGCCTCCTATACAACAAACTAACTTATATGTAAGCTCTTATTTGGTCAGTTTTTAACTTAACAAAAAGTTTCAAGCAAACAGGACCCAAAAGTTAGAAAGCTGTGTTGGTCTGACAGCCTCTTACTGAATGCTGGTCAAGATACCAGGATTCATTCTAGTTGCAGTGGTCTCTGTTTCTCTCAGGTAAGTAATGGTACCAGGGCCATACACTGAGGAAAGGCTCCTTGAAGTTTCAAGGAAGGCACTGTATCTATCACACTGGTCACATACACATTGTCAACCTCCACCAAGCCATAAGGCCCTGATTCTTGGTGAGGAAGTTGCTATAGTTTGCATTCAGAAAGTCCCAATAGCCCATGTGTTAAAAGAATTGATCCATAGCCTATGGAACCTTTAAGAGGTGAGGCCTAGTGGGAGGTATTAGGTTTGGGGGTGTACCCTCAAAAGCGAGTGTGGGATCCTGGTCTCTTTACTAGCCATACTGTAAAAGGGCTTCCTCTGCCACGCACTGCACCATAATGTACTGTGTTGCCAGAGGCCCAAAGTAACAAGACCAACTGAACCTGGACAGAACTCTCAGAAACTATGAGCCAAAATAAACCTTCCTTCTTTTTAAGTTGATTATCTCAGGTATTTGTTATAGTAACATAAAACTGATTAACATAAAAGCTCTTTATGTCTAGTTCTCAGCATCATGCAAATGATTTCTGAGGTTCCTCAGAACTACTGAGATGAACTTCCTAGAAAGGACTAGACTTCCAAAGTGAAATATTTGGTTGTCACTTATAACTGAGCTGAAAGTGAAATTCTTTACCAATTCTGGCACTATTATTGTGCTTTTTTCTTGAGAAACTGAGTGGGCAGTGTAGTCAGCCCACTGAGCAAAACATTGGTTCTGTCCTCTGTGTGTATCATTTTATGTTCCAAAAGACTATATGAATTAAAAATGATCCACATAAACATAAACTTGTGTTTTTCTCTCTTGGCCCAACCAAATGTTATAATTCCATGAACCAAAAGCCCCTGTTCCCATCCCTGAGATTTTGCCCCCTAAATTTCCTCTTCTTCATCTAAAGTTCAGTGACACAGTAACTGTGGCTCCAGGAGGCATGAGCATAAAATTTTCTTGCACCTTAAAAAATATATTCCTGTGCTGGGTATGGTGGCAAACACCTGTAACTACAGTAGTTAGGTGGCTGAGGCAGGAGGATCACAGGTTTGAGGCTATCTAGCAAGATCCCATTTCAAAACAAAAAAAGGGCTAGGGGTATAGCTCAAAGGTAGAATACCTTAGGGGAGACGGGGGGGATTGAAATTTTTATGTGCCCCATTACACCCAACACAAGAATTATTTAAGAAGGAGTAAATATGGCCAACTCTCATATTGAAATCCTAAGAGATTTTGGGAGAAAAGTCCATGAGGCCAACTGAGAAAATTTCTCTGAGAAGAAGTTTTTTTCCAAAAAAAGGCGTTTGTTTAAGGCAAGATAACCTAATAGGGTCTATATTGTTTACAGATAACATTTTAATGGTTGGAAGGTTAAGGTTCGGGAGCAAAAATTGCTATTAATTTAGAAGCCGCTGATTATGTTTTAGTGAACTTTACCCTCCCACAGGTGTTTCAGAAGGTCTGCTATAATGCCAAGCCCTGATCTTTTCCTGAAAGGAAGCGAGAGACATGAGAATGAACTATAAAATGACACTCTGACACAGATGAGCCAGCCTACCCTCCTGCCCTGGGTGCAGCTAAGAAGACAGAAAAAAACAGGCAGGGGATCTGAAAAGAACACAGACATCTGAAAGCTCAAATTTCATAAAAAGTTCACTCTAGAAAAACAGGAAGTGGACTCTAATAAAGGGACTTCAGATAGTTACTTCTTACCACAGGCTGGGTTCTCAGCTGGTTTTTCTCTGCCCTTCTTCCTCTTCTACCAACTTCATCCCCTTCCCTGCAGGATGCAGTTAATTAACAAGCACCAGTAGATGCAGGCTCTTGTAATCATCCCTTAATGTCTCTTCCAGGTGTCGAAGTTAACAAGATTCTGGGGTTTCCTAAACCAATTCAACATATAGACCCCCCCCCCCAAACCACTTGCATTGAACACCACCATCAGACCTTTTTACAGTTAAATGTGTGCTTCAGTTATCTTCTCTGCAGAAAGTGCTGTGATTTCTGGGGGGGGGGGGGGGTAAGAGAGTGTGTTAAGGCAATCCACCTCAAAGGGAGCAAAATAACTGGGCACCCAAGAGGAAAAACAGCAGCTGCTGCTGCCACCCGCTTTCATAAAGACAGCCTCAGTGTGAAACCAGGGGAGAGAGCCTCACTGACAAAAAGAATGGGCAGGAAAAAGAGCTCAGCATCAAAATGCACCTAAGCACCCATCTTTATTCAGGATAGGAAGTTGAAATAGCATAATTTCAGAGATAAAAGGAAAAAATATAGGCTATCAACTTCCCTAGCCTGAGCATAGTTTCTCTACAATTAGATATTCTCAGCTATAAGACCACACTGGATTCACCTGGGAAGCTTGAAAAATGAACTCTGACGATTGGTTCCATGCCAGAGTAATTAAATAAAAATATCCAGGGGAAAGGGGCAAGCTTTGGGAGGTTGAGAAAACTCATCAGGTGATTGTAGCATGGCAGGAAGCTGAGAGCCACTCAGCACCGGCCTCCACGCTTGATTAAGCTGCCCATTTGGAACATGTCCAGTGACAAGCAACTCACCACCTTCCTTGGAAATCTATTCCATTTTCAGGCCATTATGATCTTTAACCTTATGCTGAGGTGCAGTGATATTTTACAATTTATGTTAGCTGTCTTATGAAAGAAGCAGGGCTCGGCCACCCTTGACACAGTTTTCCAGTTCTTCACTTAACCCAAATGGCTCAAGGCAGTGGCCAAAGTTAACTAAGAGGCATCTCTCCTGCCCAGAATGGCCATTCCAGCTTTCCTGCTGTTTCCTATAAACTGATCATTTAAGCATTTGCTTGCAAATTTAAAGTGGCACACACCCTATTCCTTTATATATACCGCTTGTAGCCAGGAGACCTCTCTCTGCCTGACTTTTCCTTCCTGTTTTGTGGGACCTAGAGCCTTCCTCCCCCAAGATCTATAAGTGAAAATATTTGAAATTGTTTCCTTTGGGGATGGTTTGCTGATTTTTTGCCTTCCATCTGAAAAATAACAAGAGCTACCCCAGGCCAGGCTTTCCCCAGGATGCCAGAGACAACACAAGTCGAGCTCTCGGGACCACAGTGATGTTCAGTTAGGGAACCACCTGGGTATCTATCAGTATATGAAAGTTTCCTACATGCAAGACCCCTGTTCTTGGATTGGTGGCAGTAGGCCATCCACCAGGTAAAAGAAGTATTCTGTAAAAGGCACATGTACACAATCACATTTAGCATTGAACTCCCTTTCTCTTCCCGCTGAGACAGGATTGCTAGCCACTTTTTTTGTTTGTTTGTTTTGTTTTGTTTTGTTTTGTTTTGTTTTCAGTACTGAGGATTGCACCCAGGGTCATTCTACCTCTGAGCTCCACGCCCAGCCTATTTTTATTCTTTATTTTGAGATAGGGTCTCACTAAGTTGTGGAGGGCCTCACTAGTGCCCGGCATGCTAGCCACTTTTATACTAGAACCCCAATTTAGCTCTTAAAACTTCAGGCTGAGCCAGGCATGGTGGAGCACGCTTGTAATCCCAGTACTTGGGAGGCTGAGACAGGAGGATCGCAGGTTTGAAGATAGCCTCCGCTACTTAGTGAGACCCTCTGCAACTTAGTGAGACCCTGTTTCAAATAAAGAATAAAAAATGGGGTTGGGGGTGGAGCTCGGAGGTAGAATGCCCCTGGGTTTGATCCCCAGTACTGCAAAAAAATAAAAATTTTAAAAAAACTCGAGGCTGAACTTGCCTTTTGATATTTTTTTCCTAGCTCAGCCCAAAAAATCTACATGCTACTTATAAGAAACTTGGGAATTATATCAACTTGGAGGAAGTTTTTTGATAGCACAATTGAGGACAAGTTTGAAGCCAAATTAAAGGAAACCTAATAGGTATCTGCATCCTATCTTTTACTAAGGAGAGAACTGGAGAACAAGGGCTTTAGCAGCATGAGTCCTGTGATAGATTTCCTGGTGAGGATGAAGGCTGGTGAGTCTTCAGATAATGTGGCTGTAGGAACTGCCCATGCTTTCCAAGACTGTATTCAAAATTTCCCATCTTCAGAAAGAGGAAAATACTGAAGACACACCAGGAGTAGGATACTTGGATGACTGTACTACAGCAGAGAGAGAAAAATCAGAGGGGCATGAACAGATGGTGAAGGAATTTTAAATGTTTCAAAGAAAAAACTGTTAGCTGGAAAGCAGATGATAAAGAAAACATTAAAATAGGGAAGAGAAAATTACTGTTCAAGTACATTGTCTGTGCCAGGTGTACCAGGTATTCCAGGTGTGCCAGGCAGTCATGGATAGCTGTGGAAGTTCCCTTATTATCTAAAGGGAAATGTTTCCTGGCCACAAGGGCTGAAGCTAGGGAAAGGGGGTGTAGACTTGAAACTTAAGAGAGAAGATTCGGGTTGTTGTTGTTGTTGTTGTTGTTGTTGTTGTTTTCCTTTTGGTGTCTTTGACTGTTGGAGAAGGCTAAAGTAATTGTGTCACTTTCCTGAGTTTGTAAAACTCGGTTCATTGATTAGCACAGGCCCCCTTTCTTAGTTATTCATTAATTCCTTTTGTTTTGTTTTTTCACATTTATGCTTTAAATCCCCATGTTCTACTAGCATTTCCCTTTTTTTCATAGGTAACAATGCATTTTTTTTTTTAGTTTGTATATGTCCTAGTAAAATCTTGTATATATTCTGTACATGTTTTCCTAGACTTTGCCATTTTCCTCTAGGGTTTATATCTTTTTTTTGGTTAATTTGGTCTTCTGTGTGTTCTAGATATCCGTCCCTTGTTGGCATTGGAAATTTTACATTCAATCAGTGAGCATTCTAATCTTTGTAATAACATTGCCCAGATGTACTCAAATTTTTTTCTATAGATGTTACATTTGAATTTTTATAAATCCTTCCTCATCTTAGCCTATTTCCTGTTAAGAAAAAAAAAAGTATGCTTCGTTGCCACATTCATTTAACTTTGCACAAATATGCTCTGAAGCTGAAGCAAATCTGGCTGGTTTTTAATGTGAAAATAAAATGTAAGAGAAAGTCAAACACAGTTTGATCTTCTGCTGCAATGAAATCTGGGCTTTCGATTAACCAGCAGATACGGAAGAATTGTTAACAAAATTCACCAAATCAAAAGTAAAAAAAGAGAGAGAGACACACACACACACTTTCAGTTCATCATTGTCATTGTCTTCCCATTGATCCATTCACAAAAATTCTTCAGGACTATAATCTACAAGTTTATCTCAAGGTAAATGCTGCAGCCGCAACCACCGTCTGAGAGTGTTCTCAGGGGAAATGAGTTAGGGTCTCAAAGATATTCTCCTACACTTTTCCAACTAACTATACATTTTTAACTTTCACATTTGGAATTTTAATTCATCTGGAATTCATCTTTGTATGCAGTGTTATAAGATCAATCTTATTTTTCTCCATATAATGAGCCCATTTTCCCAACAGCATCTACTATATAATCCTTCCTTTCCCCATTGACTTACTATTATATTCATTTTCAATCAATCTGTGAGCTTATTATTTGTTCTTTTTCATTAATCTATGTGGATCCTTGCACCAATATCACATTATTTTTTATTGCTACAGATTTGTAGTATGTCTTAATATCTGCCAGGGCAAGTTACCCTATCATACCTCTTTTTCAATATTGGCTTGCTATCTAAAAAAAAAAGAAAGAAAGAAAGAAACTAGAGATCAGCTGCACAATGTTGTGCTTATAGTTAACCAGACAGCATTGTACACGAAAAAACTTGGTAAGTGGGTAGTATCATGTGTATCACAATTTAAAATGGTTGGCTTACTATTATTAACTTTAATTTTTCTTTATAAGTTTTAGAGCAAAGTCTATCATGTTCACCAAAACATCCAACTGTAATCTTTTAGGGGATTAAATTAAAGTTATAGACTAATTTAGGAAAAATCACCATCTTCATTTAAGGCATCATAACCAGGAGCATTGAATGGCCTCTCGATTTATTCCAGTCATCTACATTGCCTTCTTTTTTTCTTTTTTTTTTTTTCTTTTTTTACATTTTAAACTTGTTCCCTAGGGAACATGAATGCTCTCGGATAAGTTAGTTCCTAGATTTAGTCCATCTTGCAGGATTTCCTATATATGGACTGAGAGAAAAATGATATCAGTGTAACAGAAGTCTCTGATTTGTGCAGATTTTCCCCGGCACATTAATATCATGTGCCATCTAGCAATAGCAGCTGTATGCAAAACAGATAACCCAGTGTCCATTCACCCATCTGGTAAAAATCATGTGCTGTCTTGATCTGTTGTCTTCCACCTGCCTCAAGACCCTGTTGTGTGGAGGTCAGCACCTTCTTGAACTTGTTCACCCAGCACCAAAGCGCCTAAATTGAAGCCCCTCAGCCTGTAATCCCAGTACTTGGGAGGCTGAAATAGGAGGATCGCAGGCTCAAAACCAGTACAGTAACTTAGTGAGACCCTGTTTCAAAATAAACCATAAAATGGGCTGGAGGTATAGCTTGGAGGTAAAATGTCCCTGGATTCAATCCCCAGTAACACACACACACACACACACACACACACACACACACACACACACACACACACACACACCCTGTTTCTTCCCAGCAGTAATTGATATTCACCTTCCCAATTTAGCAGATCATGTTCTCAGGAAACACCTCTAGGGCAACAGATTTCCATTCAGTCCAAAGAAGGAGTTTTTGAGCCAGCTGTTAGGGAGGAGTGGCTGCCAAGTAATTGTCATCTAGGAAAGAAAGCATTCACCCAGCTGGTCAGAGAAGCAATGCCTGCAGTATCCTGGAAACCCAAATGGTGATCTCTGTGTCACTTCCAACTCTGACATTTGGTGATTCCCAGTCTCTCAACGCTGTTTCTTCTTCCAGCCTTACCTGCACAGGTGTGTTCCTGTTCCCTGTGCCTCAGGTCCTCTAATCAGGAGACCCTGGCATGCTATGCAATTCCCACTTGACACTTTCATCCTGATACCTGGAAGACACAGATGAGATTGCAGCTGACTAGGTCTCAGAGCCAGAGCACAGAGCTCTTGTCTGCTGGACAATGTGGAAAGAGGGGAGAGGGATGGGGCCAAGCACCCTGAGGCACACCTTAGAGAATAGTGAGTATCATCTAGGCTCCAAAGTCCAGCTAGTACTGAGGGAGCCTCACATCTGGGGAAAGGGCATACCCACATACACACTGAGAATCATCCTGAGCACTCTAGATCCATAGATCGAGCGAGGCAGTTTTCTTCTTTTTTCTGGCATATATATACTATGAGTTAGAAATCAGCTGTCCCATCAGAGTTTGGTAGGATTTACCTGTAAAACAATCTGAGCCTGGGGTTCAAGGGAGGGGAGTTTGTTAAGTACCATTTTAGTTTATTTAACATTTATGGTTATATTCAAGTTTTCTATATTTTTTTCTGGAAACAAATCATATAAATGAAGCGATGTTTAATTTTGTTAGTGAAGTGTCATGATCATGCTTCTACAACCAGAGACCAGAAGTTCCCAAGTTGCAAAGTTCATTTATCCTGGCTAACTTCAGTATGGTGCTACCTACTGGGCGTCCTCTACTCTGGCTTAAATATTAGATGGGAATAATTCTAGGAAATATGGCTGGTGGAAACGTCCAGGTTACTGGCAGCAGTTCCAGGAATTTCCCATTTGTTTAGCACCCATCTGTTGCTCAATACTGCAGATTTGAAGCAAAGGGATTCCTTCTTCTTTTAAGGCTTATTTTAAGGTTGCCTGCTATTATTCCCCAACCCAACTATCTCCGGAGAAGAGGGGCAGAGTACAACACTAATCCTGATATCAAATTCACATTATTATGGGATGCTATGGTATTCTCTTTTTAAATTTTTGTTGTATTGGTATTTATTTGGTCATTCTTTCTGTATAATATTTAATTTTATCTTACCTTTTTTTCTTCGTTGTTTTCATTAGAAGCTTATCTTAATCAAAGAAATAGTCTTTAATTTTGTCAGCCATTTTAATTTTTGATTTAGATGTAAATGTTGTGATAATTCATATAACATAAGACTCACCCTTTTAAATTGTAGAATTCAGTGGGTTTTAGCATATTTATAAGATTGTACAATTATTACCACTGTTTAATTTCAGAACATTTTCATCACTCCCAAAAAAGACCCTATATGCAGGAATCAGCACTGACATTTCCTTTTTCCTCCCAGCCGCTATCAACCACCAATCTCCTTTCTGTCTGAATGGATTTCTCTCTTCTAGACAATTCATATACACAATATCACACCATATTTGGCCTTCAAAGCTAGCATCTTTCACTTAAAAAAATGTCTTGGAGGTACACTCACATTGTATAATGTATCTGTGCTTCTTCATTTTTATGGTGGGATAATATTCCATTGCATGGATATACCATATTTTGCTTTCTTATTCATCAGTTGGACATTTGGGATTTCCCATTTGGAGCTATTATAAGTAATACTGCTATGGACATATCACACAAGTATACATGGACATAAGTTCTTAATTCTCTTGAGTATATACCTATATGTCAAATGGCTACATCATATGGTAAATCTATGTTTAACATTTTTTTGTGTGTGTGTGTGGTACTGGGGATTGAACTCAGAGGCATTCGACCTCCGAGCTATACCCCCAGCCCTAGTTTTTATTCTTTATTTTGAAACCGAGTCTCACTAAGTTGCGGAGTGCCTCACTAGGTAGCTGAGGCTGGCCGCGAACCCGGATCCTCCGGTCTCAGCCTCCTGAATGCTGGGATTACAAGCGTGCGCCACCACGCCCGGCTATGTTTAACTTTTTGAGGAGTGGCTGCTCCATTTTACATTCCCATGAGCAAAATGTATGAGGATTTTACTTTTTCCACATCCTGGTGGAGTAAATTGGTATCTCATTGTGGACTTGATTTATGCAAGTCTTAATGACTAGTGATGTTGAGCATCTTTTCACATGTTTACTGGAGTTTGCATATTTTCTTTGGATAAATGTCTATTCAAAGTTTTAGCTATTTTAATTGAATTATTTCCCTTATTGTTGAGATATGAGTTATTTATATAGTCTGAATATTAGACTTTTAGATATAGATTTGCAAATATTTCTCCAATTTGGTCAGTTTTCTTTTTACTTTCTTGATCATGTTCTCTGAAGCACATTTTTTAAAATTTTGATGAAGTCGAATTTATCTATTTGCTAATTTGTGTTTTAGGTGTCATATCTAAGAAACCATTGATAATCCCAGGTTATAATCATCTATGCTTGTGTTTTGTTAAGAAATGTATAGTTTTACATATTTATATAGTTTTATATATTTATATATTTGTAACTTCGGTCTTTGATTCATTTTGTGTTAATTTTTGCATATAGTATGTGAAGTAGGGGGTCTAAGAATTCTTTTACACATGGATAACAGTTATCTCAGCATCATCTGTTGAAGAAACCATTCTTTCCCTAATGATTGTACCTGTGACTTTTGTCAAAAATAATTTGTTGTAGATGTATAGACAGTTCTGAATTTAGTTCTATTCCATTGATCTACATGTCTATTCTTATGCTAGTATCACATAGTTCTGTAACTGTACAGTGAATTGTGGAATCAGAAATTTTGAATCCTAATATTGTTCTCATTTTTCAAGCTCCATTTATTCTAGTTCTCTTAGATTCCCACATAAATTTCAGGATCACTTGTCCATTTTTGTAAAAATGGCATCTGGAATTTTGATAGATATTTCATTAAATATGTATACTAATTTGAAAACTACTTCTATTTAATAACATAAGTCTTCCAATCTATGAATACAAAATGTCTTTTAATTTACTTAGGTCTTTAATTTTTTTCAGAGATGTTTTATAGTTTTCACTATACAGGCTTAATTTAGGTTAAATTTATTCCCAAGTATTTTGTTCTTTTGGTACTATTTTAAATGGGATTGTTTTCTTAATTTCATTTTTACTTTGCACATTGCAACCATATAAATACAATTAATTTTCATATACTGATCTTGTATCCTACAACCTTCATAAACTCATTTATCAACACCAATCGGTTTCTGGGTTTTTCCTATGTAGATAATAATGTCATCTGAAATTAGAGACAGACATTTTTCTTTCCAACTAGGTCCCTTTTATATCTTTTTCATGGATAATTTCCCTGGCTAGAAGTTCTACTGTAATGTTGTATAGAATGGGCAAGAGCAGACAGGCTTGTTCCTGGTGTCACTGGGAAAGCTTTCCATCTTTCCCTATTCAGTGTGATGTCAGTTGTCGAGTTTCCATAGATGACTTTCATCAGAGTGACTTTCATCATCCATTCCTGGTTGTTGAATGTTTTTTATTATTAATCCAAGAATAACTGGATTTTGTCAAATGCTTTTTCTGCATCAATTATAGTTTATATCATTTATTTATATGATTACACTGTATTACATTAACTGGTGTGTGTGTGTGTGTGTGTGTGTGTGTGTGTGTGTGTGTGTGTGTGTGTTTTACTGGATTTATACCCTAGGATATACAACAACTGAGCTACACCCCCAGCCCTAATTTTTTTTTAACAGGGTCTGGTTATGTTACCACTACCACTCACTGGCCTTGAACCTGCAATCCTCTTGTCTCAGCTTCCCAAATGCTGGGATTACTGGAATGCATCACTGTGCCCAGCTACTTATTTTTTAGGTATTGAACCAATCTTGGATAAATTCTGCTGGTTAACAGTACCTAATCATTTTATATGTTGTTTGATTA
>PVLC010014569.1:0-39029 GCA_004027655.1 Graphiurus murinus | reverse complement strand
ATACTATAATCATATGATCTTTTTAATCTTATTTACTTTTTAGATTTTTAGTTGATGAAAAGTTTAAATACTTTCCCCAATATTTCATGAAATTTTACTAGAGCAATAGAGTTCCACCTGTTTTTTACATAAATTCCATTATTCACATAGTAAGTAAAATGTGTGCCATAAACATTTACTGTTCTTTTTTCAAAATGTTCTTTTTTCAAAATGGCTATGGAAATACTTATTTGTGGGGAGGGTGTTTGTCTGGATTCATGATGAGAAAAAATGGCTGAGGACGCTGACTGACTCAGTGCAGATGTCAATCTGAGATCCAGATGTATGCCCCTCGAATAAGACAAATAAGACTCTCCAAGTCGGGCTTTGCCTGGTGACCTCTCCATGACAACCACTAAGGTCACGCTCTTTCTTTCTCTCATGGAGGCATTAGCTTCCTGTCTTATGAGGCAATATACACCTCCAATGTGTTCAGTGACTCAAGACTGGCTTCAATTGCTTAATTTGAATACAGATTCATACAGACTTGGATATAGAAAGCATGTCCTTGAGGAAGGAATGAGTAAATTAAACAAGTTAGTTAAGAAAGGGGCAGGAAACTGTGATATATATTGGAAGTCCCATTCACTTTGCTAACCGGAGTGAACACTGTCTCTCCAACATATCATCCAGGTGAGTTGTGGGCAAAGACAACACCCAACCTGCTACAACACATAACTGATGAAACACGCTGCCACCTCTCAGCCTCACAGCTTCTTGGGAAGATGTTCTCCTGTCTACACCTGAGGTAAACAAGTCTGTATGCAGTTTTTAGTGTGTTTCCTGGAGGGAACCTTGCTGCTTTGGGTCGATGATGACAACCTTTTGTCTTGAAGAGACATGATGACATAAAAATTATGCTCAATAGGATTATGCTGAAGCCCATTCCAGGGATAGTGCCAGAGGAGAATTCATTGGACTCCCTGTTTCCTAGCAGGGATGTCTTACTGGAAGCTGCCATTCTGGTGCCCAGAAAGGCATCACAGGTGGCTTAGGGCCTGTGTAGATGCTCATCTGAGAAACACCTAAGCTATTTGTGCAGCCTGGGTGCACAAGTCACCCTAGACATGAGTGGGGGCTCTTGCTCAGTTTGACTTTTCTCCTTTGTCTTTCCAGGGAGAAGTGCAGCCCAGCAACACAGAACAGACATGGGAGACACAGGTGAGTGCATGTCCTTGGCCCTACTCCCCAAGCAATTCAGTGGGAATCCCTAGGCATGAAACAGGTGAAAAACATCCAGCCAGGAGTATGGTAGGCCTTTAAGCTCATGGGTTGGAGATCAGGTGTCCAAAGTGCCCTTGCATGAGAACAGAGAAAGGCCCTGTGACTCCACTGAGGAAAAGAAGGAATGTGTTCAGGGCCAGTCACCAAACAATGCCCAGCGTGAGAAACTTCCTGGATTACCCAGTATTGAAAGGCCAGATAATGACTGATACACTTCACTCACCATCCTTGTCATGGCTGGGTAATCGTTTTGGAGGCAGCATCAAAGGGCTCTTGTTGTTAGAGTAGTGACTAGATCAAGTAGCCTGCAGAGTGTAGGGACGACATCCTGGAGACTATCAGATCAAAGGTATCTTCATAACAGCAAGCCACCTGGGGGGAGGCCAACTCTGGAGCACCGCTGAGTCAGCAGTGTGGACTCCTATGGGCACCTTCTTGCAGGTGGATATCAGTGCATGTGGGTTGGAGAAGCCTCTTAGGAATGAACCCTATGCCCACAATTCATCTATAGTTTTTTAGTTTGGAATTTTCTTTTCTTTTTTTTTTTTTGCAGTAATGGGGATTGAACTTGGGAGCATTCTACTTCCAAGTTATATCCCCAGCCCTATTTTTTTATTCTTAATTTTAAAACAGGGTCTCACTAAGTTTCAGAGTGCCTCACTAGGTAGCTGAGGCTGGCTGCAAACCCAGAACATCCGGTCTCACCTCCCAAATGCTGGGATTACAAGCATGCACTACCATGCCCAGCTTGTGGTTTGTTTTGTGGGTTTTTGTTTTGTTTTGTTTTTGCTCTTGAAAAAAACGTGTCACCGACTCAACACATTGCGACATCGCAGCCTCATAGCTACTTGGGAAGATGTTCTCCTGTCTACACCTGAGGTACGCGAGTTCACATGCAGTTTTTAGTGTGTTTACTAGGAGGGGACCTTGTTGCTTTGGGTAGATGATGACAACCTTTTGTCTTGAAGAGACATGATGACATAAAAATTATGCTCAATAGGATTATGCTGAGGCCCAGTCCAGGGAGAGTGCTAGAGGAGAACATGTCTCAGGTGGCTTCGGGTCCGTGTAGTTCCTCCTCTCAGAAGCACGAACTTTACTTATGCCACCAAAGTGCTTGTGTTCCCCTACATATGAGTGTGGGTTCTTGCTCAGTTCCATATTTCTCCTTTGGCCTTCCAGTGAGAAGTGCAGCCCAGTGCCCAGAACAGACTCTGGAGGTACAGGTCAGTGCACAACCTGGATCTTGCATGAAAACTGGAAAACCCTGCAGCTCCCCCAAGGAAAAGGAGGGTTGGGTCTAGGGCCAGTCATGGGACACTTACCAGGGTGAGAATGTTTTGTGGGTTCCCCACCACTGGGAGGCTGATAATGTACCATTTTCTTTGCTCACCATCTGTGTGAAGGATGGGCAGCCCTTTCTGAGGAGGGATCCAATGGTCCGGGTTCTTAGGGTGAGGATTGCATCCATCATCCTTCAAAATGCAATGATAAGCACCCGGGGTAGATCAAATCAAGGGTATCCTCTCAGCAGAAAGCCAGCTGGGGAAAGGCCAGCTCTGGCTCACCCATGCATCCAGAGTTGAGATATCCTGAGGGCACTTGTTAGCACGAGGAAATCAGTATATGCAGCTTGGAGAAGCCTCTTTGGAGTGAACCCTATGCTCACAATTAATCTATGGTTGAGGTTTTGCATTATTTTTGTTTTTGGGGTTGTTTTGGAGAAATTTGACCCCAGACACTCTGTGGTGAGGGGCAACAGGAGTTGGACATAGCAGACTTTTATGGTTGTTATTCCCAAAAAGGTGCCCTAAGGAGCTGATGAGCCCCAATCCAGCTCCATCCTGGTGAAGTATTTCATGAAGATGGTGGCTATCTCGGCAATTCCCATTATAGTTTCACCATGGGTTGTCCGCAAGAAGTGATCAAAGAGTATTGAGGGAATGTGACACACCCAAAAAGTGGTTCAGGCACTTTGGGGTGAGAGTTTCTCAGTCCAAGCCATTGGGAGGTGGCTCACAGTGCTGCAGAGACTTGGTGGGGGATATAATTTATGCTAGTGAGTAGGAACCCAGCCAGTGGTAGAGAGACATTTCTTGGGACTTGGTCATGGTCAAGGAACTAGTTAAGGAACCAAAGAAAGGCTCCAGTGAACTTCCCTCTGTCATGACCTGCCAGTGGGCAGGAAGAGTGAAAGTCCCTTTCCCTGTGGTGAGAGGAAGCTGTTCCTCCCTTCCTCTGACACTAGTCTCCAATTTTACACAGGTGATATGGAGGAAAGTCAACTTTCTACCTGCTGCCCCTTCCCAATTCACCTGTCACCTGTCATTGACTCAACACGTTGCCACCTCTCAACCTCAAAGCTACTTCCGAATGTGTTCTTCTGTCTACACCTGAGGTAAGCAAGTGGCCCTGCAGTTTTTATTGTGTACCTTGGGAGGGGACCTTGATGCATTGGGTCGATGATGACAACCTTTGTCTTGAAGAGACATGATGACATAAAAATTATGCTCAATAGGATTACGCTGAGGCCCAGCCCAGGGAGAGTGCTGCAGGGGAATGCACTGGCATCCCTGTTTCGTGGTGGGGATGCCTGACTGGAGTCTGCATGCTATGGCCCGGGAGGGCATCTCAGGTCACTGAGGGGCCATGAAGTTCCTCCTCAGCAAAGCACTAACTCCACTTATGCAGCCTGGGTGTGCCTCTGTCCCCCTATAGACAAGGGGGGGTTCCTTCTCAGTTCCATTTTTCTCCTTTGCCCTTCCAGGGCAACGTGAATCCCAGCACCACAGAACAGACTATGGAGGTACAGGTGAGTGATCATCCTACCAGAAGCTCCATAAAAATTTAGTGGTGTCCCAACATATGATACAATGGAGAAAACACCATCTCTTTGGGAGCCCTAGGTCTATTTACCCAGGAATGTGATAGGCTGTGAAGATCACCTGTTAGGGATCACGTGTCAAAAGTGGCCTTGCATGAGAACAGGTAAAGGCCCTGTGACTCAACTGAAAAAAGGGATTGTGCTCAGGGCCAGTGGGAAACAATACCCAGGGTGAGAACCTTCTAGGTTCACCAATACTGGGAGGCCAGAGATTGACTGATACAATTAGCTCACCATCCCCTCTATGGCTGATGCAGTCCTGGAACCTGTGATCCTCCTATCTCAGTCTCCCAGGTACTGGGATGGCATGTGTGTGCCACCATGTCCAGCTGATTTGTAATCTGAATCGAGTACATGTGGATCCTTGGTGTAAGAGTTTCTACTCTTATAATATACTGATATGTTCCTCTTAATCTTATCTACTTTTTAGATTTTACTTGATGAAAATTTTAAATGCTTTCCCCAACATTTCATCGAATTTTACTAGAGCAATGGAGTGCCACCCATTTTTTACATAAGTTCCATTATTCAGACACTAGGTAAAATGTGTGCCTTACATTTACTGTTCTCTGTTCTTAATGCAGTAGATAAACCAGCACAAAATAAACCTGGCTATGGAAATGCTTATTTGTGGGGAGGGTGTTTGTCTGGATTCATGATGAAAAAAAAATGTCTGAGGACGCTGACTGACTCAGTGCAGATGTCAATCTGAGATCCAGATGTGTAGCCCTCCAGTAAGACAAAAAAGAATCTCCAAGTCAGGCTTTGCCTGGTGACCTCTCCGTGACAACCATTGGGTCATAGTCTTTCTTTCTCTCATGGAGGTATTAGCTTCCTGTCTTATGAGGCAATATACACCTCCAATGTGTTCAGTGACTCAAGACTGGCTTCAATTGCTTAATTTGAATACAGATTCATACAGACTTGGATATAGAAAGCATGTCCTTGAGGAATGAATGAGTACATTACAACAAGTTAGTTAAGAAAGGGGCAGGCAACTGTGATATATATTGGAAGTCCCATTCACTTTGCTAACCGGAGCGCACACTGTCTCTCCAACATATCATCCAGGTGAATCGGGACAAAGAAAACATACAACATGCTGCTCTATTCCCAGTTCCCCTGAAAATGTGTCACTGCCTCACACAATGCCACATCACAGCCTCACAGCTACTAGGGAAGATGTTCTCCTGTGTACACCTGAGGTAGGCAGGTACGCATGCAGTTTTTAGTGTGTTTACTGGGAGGGGACCTTATTGATTTGGGTCGATGATGACAACATTTTGTCTTGAAGAGCCATGATGATGAAACAATTATGCTCAATAGAATTACGCTGAGGCCCAGTTCAGGGAGAGTGCTGGAGGAGAACATGTCTCAGGTGGCCTAGGACCCATGCAGTTCCTTCCCTGGGAAGCACAAATTCTACTTATGCAGCCTGTGTGCTTGGGCTTCTTGCTCAGTTCCATGTTTCTCCTTTGGCCTTCCAGGGAGAAGTGCAGCCCAGCACCATAGAACAGACACTGGAGGTACAGGTCAGTGGTCAACCTGGAACTTGCATGAAAACAGAAAAATCTTGCGACTCCACCGAGGAAAAGGAGGGTTGGGTCTAGGGCCAGCACTGGGACACTGACTAGGGTAAGAATGTTTTGCGGGTTCCCCACCACTGATAGGTCCTGTACATGACCAATTTTTGTCACTCACCATCCATGTCACGGAGGGGCAGTCCTTTCTGAGGAAGGATAAAAGTGTCCTTGTTTCAAGGTGGGGAATGGATCCATTAACCTTCAAAATGTAAATGCCAGCTCCCGTGGAAGTTCAGATCAAGGGTATCCTCTCAGCAGCAAGCCACCTGGGGAAAGGCCAGCTCTGGCTCAGCCATGCATCTAGAGTTGAGATATCCTGAGGGCACCTGTTGGCATGAGGAAAACACTATATGTGGCGTGTAGAAGCCTCTTTGGAATGTACCCTATACCAACAATTTATCTATGTTTGAGGTTTTGCATTATTTTTGTTGTTGTTGTTTTTATTTTTCTTGTTGTTGTTGTTTGGTTGAAATATGACCACAGACACTCTGTGGTGAGGGGCAACACGAGTTGGACATACCAGACTTTAGAGCTGTCATTTCCAAAATAGTACCCTAAGGAGTTGATGAGCCCCAATCAGCTCCATCTGGCAGGGTCTTTCACAAAGATGGTAGCCATCCCAGCAATTCCCATGATAGCTCCACCATGGGTTGTCCCCACGAGTAGATCAAAGAGTCTTCAGGGAATGCGACATATCTGAAAAGTGGTTCAGGCACTTGGGGTGGGAGTTTCTCACTCTAAGCCATTGGGAATTGGCCTACAGTGCTGCAGAGACTCAGGTGGCGGCTATAATTTGTGCTACTGAGTGGGAACCCAGCCAGTGATATAGAGGCATTTCTTGGGATTTGACCATCATCAAAGACCTAGTCAAGGAACCAAAGAAAGTTTCCAGTGAATGTTCCTCTTCTTCTGACCAGCCAGAGGGCAGGAAGAGTGAGAGGTTCTTTCCTGTGGTGAGAGGAAGCTGTTGCTCCCTTCCCCTGACGCTAGTCTCCAACTTTACCCAGGTGATACGGAGGGAAGACAACTTCATGCCTGCTGCCCCCTTCTCAGCTCACCAATAAAGGTGTCACCAACTCAAAACATTGCCACCTCCCAGCCACACAGCTCCTTGGGATGATGTTCTCCTGTCTACGCCTGAGGTAAGCAAGTCCACGTGCAGTTTTTAGTGTGTTTGTTGTTGCTCTGGGTCAATGATGACAACCTTTTGTCTTGAAGAGCCGTGATGACATAAAAATTATGCTCAATAGGATTACGCTGAGGCCCAGTCCAGGGAGAGTGCTGGAGGAGAACAGGTCTCAGGTGGCCTAGGGCCCATGCAGTTCCTCCCCTGGGAAGCACAAACTCTACTTATGCAGGCTTGGTGCTTGGGGGTTCTTACTCAGTTCCATGTTTCTCCTTTTGCCTTCCAGGGAGAAGTGCAGCCCAGCACCACAGAACAGACATTGGAGGTACAGGTCAGTGGTCAACCTGGATCTTGCATGAAAACAGGAAAACCTTGCGGCTTCACAGAGGAAAAGGAGGGTTGGGTCTAGGGCCAGCATTGGGACACAGAGTAGGGTGAGAATGTTTTGTGGTTTCCCCACCACTGATAGGTCCTGTACGTGACCCAGTGTCGTTACTCACCATCCATGTCACAGAGGGGCAGTCCTTTCTGAGGAAGGATCAAAGGGTCCTTGTTGTTAAGGTGGGGACTGGATCCATTAACCTATCCATTAACCTATCCATTAACATAGTTTCACCATGGTTTGTCTGCAAGAGATCAAAAATTATTGAGGGAATGCAACACACCTGAAAAGTGGTTCATGTACTTGGGGTGAGAGGTTCCCAGTCCAAGCCATCAGGAGGTGGCCCACAGTGCTGCAGAGACTGGGGTGAGTGGATATAATCTATGCTACTGAGTGGGAACCCGGCCAGTGGTAGAGAGACATTTCTTGGGACTTCATCATGATGAAGGACCTAGTCGAAGAACCAAAGAAAGGTTCCAGGGAACCTCCCTCTGTTCATGACCAGCCAGTGGGCAGGAAGAGTGAGAGGCTCTTTCCCTGTGGTGAGAGGAAGCTGTTCCTCCCTTCCTGTTTTTCAAGGGCTTTGAGCAGTGTCATTAGGTTATTTGTTTGATGAGTTTCCATTCTTCTTATATGTGCATTCAGTGCTATAAATTTTCCTTTAGTACTGCCTTTAAGGTGTCCCCGAGGTTTTGATATGTTGTACATCTGTTTTCATTAATTTCTAGGAATTTTTTAATTTCCCCCCTTACTTCTTCTATGACCCGTTTCTCATTCAGCAATGTGGTTCAGTCTCCATGTGTTTACATGGCTCCTCTGGGTCTTCTTAGAGTTGATTTTTAGTTTCACTCCATTGTGGTCTGAAAAGATGCAGGGAATTATATTACTTTTTTGAATTTGCCCATGTTCTCTTTGTGGCCCTGAATGTGTTCTATTTTGGAGAAGGTTCCATGTGCTGCTGAGAAAAATGTGAATCCAGCTGTACTTGGGTTAAATATTCTGTATGTGTCTAACAGGTCCCTTTGGTTTGTTTATGGTATTATTTAGGTCTAAAGCATCTTTACTGACCTTTTTTTTTGAAGATCAGTTTAGTGATGTGAGAGGGGTATTGAAGTCTACTAGTATTAGTGTATTGGGATCTACGTGTGATTTTTATCATGTAGAGTTTGTTTTATGAAAGTGGCTGCACCTATGTTTGGGGCATAGATGTTGATAATTGTTTTTCCTCTTGCTGCATTGTTCCTTTTACTAGTTAAAAGTGACCTTTTTTTCTCTTTTGATGAACTTAGGCTTGAAATCTAATTTATCTGATATCATATTTGCTACTCCTGTTTGTCTTCGAGTTCCATTGGCATGAATTACCGTACTCCAGCCCTACACCTTTAGTTGTGGGAATCTTTGTAAAGTGTGTTTCTTGCTGGCAGCATATAGATGGGTTCTGAGTTTTGATCCATTTTGCCACCTTGAGCGTTTTTATTGGGGAGTTGAGACCACTTAAATTCATGTGAGTATTGAGAGATGATTTTTAATTCCTAACATTTGGGTTTTGACTTCTATTTGCAGTAGTGTTTGTTCTTCTTTTCTTACTTGTCTGCTTCCTGGAAATTTTTGTTTCTCTGGTTCTGATGTTTACTTGTTAGTTCTTCTTTGGAGTTAATTCTTTGAGTACTTTCTCTAGTGCTGGTTTGGAAGACATGAATGCTTTCAGTTTTTGTTTGTCATGGAAAGTTTTAATATCTCCATGAATTTTAGAAGAGTTTTGCTGGCCAGGAGAATCTTGGCTGCAAGTTATTTTATTTCCAAGTTTGGAATATGTTACTCAGCCCCGCATGGCTTTCATGACTTTGTTTGGGAGGTCTGGAGTGATTCAAATTGGTTTGCCTGTAAATATTACTTGGCCTTTAACTTTTGTTGCCTTTAGAATTCTTTCCTTAGCTTCTACATTAGTTAGTCATCTTGATTATTATGTGGCATGGTGAACCTCTTCTTTGGTCTTGTCTGAAGGGGGTTCTATATGTTTCCTGCACCTGTGTGTCAATTTCTCTTTGTATGTCTGGAAAATTCTCTGATATTACTTCTTTGAAAAGGTTCTTTGTTCCATTAGTTTCAGCTTCTAATCCTTCTTCAATGCCTATTATTTTTAGGTTAGCTCTTTTAAAATTGGCCCAGATCTCATTGATTTCGGATTCATACTGTCGAATTTTTTTTTCTAGATTATGTATAATGGATTCATTTTTGGAATTGTCATCTTCTAGGAGTGATATTCTGTTTTCCATGTGGTCTAATCTATTGTTTATAGTTAGTATTGATGCCTTCACTTCTATTATTGCATCTTTCACATCCTTCACTTCCCTGCTCAGGGTGTCAGATTCTTTGTTTATTTGCTCTTTTATTTCTTTCCAGTTCTCTCTGCATTCTTTCTGAAAGTTTTGTATTGCTTCTATTATTAAAGATCTGAATTGTCCTTCTAGTAAGCACTGCCATTCAGGTTCATTGCATTATGTTGTTGTGGGGTCATGTTGACTCATTGTTTCTTTGGTATTTCTCCTTCCCATGGTTTCCCTGTTCTTAAATTTATAACTTTGCTGCTCTTGCACGCTTTCTCTGAATTTATAGGTTTCTTATTTTTATTTTCTCTCTGTGAATGGTATCTTGTACTGAGTTGCAGTTACTCTGGTATTTCTTCTGCCTGCTCTATTGGTGTCTTTGGTGGGTTTCAGGTGTTGACTTATAGGATCTAGCAAAAGCTAAAAAGCAACCAATCCCATGAACAAACATACATAAATCGAAGCAATGCAAAATGAAAACAGAGTAAAAACAAAACAAAACAAAGCAAAAAACCCAGAAAACAAAAAATGTCAGCAAGAAGCAAAATAAAAATCCCTGCATGTTTGTAAGAATAGACCTGATTTGGCCTCTGCAGATCTTTTGGGTAGATCCCTGCTGCTGTGGGTGGCTGACAGGATGGCAGCTGTTACTGCCACACACATGCTGGCTCCCCTGTTCTCCCTGGTCAGCTCCTTAGATTCCAACCAACTGTCCCTGTTTCTATACTCACTTTATTCCTGCTTTGCTTCTCCTTCCTTCCATCGAGTAGCTGCTCTTGCGGCAGTTTTGATTCAAGCTCTGGAGTGCGGTTATCTCTGCTTCAGTTCTTTGCGGAGAGGTGTGCTGGGATTGTCCTGCATGGGCTTAAGCTGGTCGTATCACACGTTCTGGTCTCTGTCGAAGGTGCCTTGAAATACTTCCTGGCTAGCATGAAGAGTTCAGGATTCACTCACTCCACTTCAGGTCAGTGGGAATGCAGAGAGTTGTTGCATATTTCTTTCTAATAGACCCCATTCCAGGGGCTGGCTCAGCGGTGGCTGACTCAGCGGAGACATCCGCTGAGCGGTGTGGCACCCCGACCGTGGAGAAGGGCTTCTTTATCTCCCTGGTTTGCCTTCCGTATTCTGTTCAGCTTATTCCAGTTTTTGCACCATTTTTCACCCTTTTGTATCTTTTTTCTCCTCTCCTGCTTCCTCTGACACTGGTCTCCAACTTTTACACAGGGGATATGAAGGAAAGTCAATTTCCTACCTGCTGCCTCCTTCCCACTTCACCTGTCATGTGTCACTGATTCAATACATTGCGACCTCTCTGCCTCAGGCTACTTGCAAATATGTTCTTCTGTCTACACCTGAGGTCAGAAAGTCCACATGCAATTTTTAGTGTGTTCCTTGGGAGGGGACCTTGTGCTTTGGGTGGATGATGACAACTTTGTCTTGAAGAGACATGATGACATAAAAATTATGCTCAATAGGATTACACTGATGCTCAGCCCAGGGAGAGTGCTGGAGGGGAATGCACTGGCATTCGTGTTTCATGCCAGGAATGCCTGACTGTAGGCTGCCATGCTATGGCCTGGGAGGGCATCTCAGGTGGCTTAGGGCCCATGTAGTTCCTCTTCTGCAGAGCACTAACTCCACTTATGCAGCCTGGGTGCTTGTGTCCCCCTATAGACAAGGGGTGGTTCTTTCTCAGTTCCATTTTTCTCCTTTCGCCTTCCAGAGATAAATGAATCCCAGTACCACAGAACAGACTATGGAGGTACAGGTGAGTGGTCATCCTACAACAAGGTCCCCAAACAATTCAGTGGGAGTCCCAACATAAGAGACAATTGAGAAAATATGCATCTCTTTGGGAGCCCTAGGTCTATTTACACAGAAGTGTGGTAGTCCATGAAGCTCCCATGTTAGAGATCACCTGCCAAAAGTGGCCTTGCCTGAGAACAGGGAAAAGCGCTGTGACTCCATTGAGGAAAAGGATTGTGTTCAGGGCCACTCACGGAACACTTCCCAGGGTGAGAACCTTTCCAGGTTCACCAGTACTGGGAGGCCGGAGGATGACTGATACAGTTACCTCACCATCCTTGTTATGGCTGAGGCTGTCCTCCAACTTGTGATCCTCCTATTTCAGAGTCCTAATTACAGGGATGACAATTGTGTGCCACCATGCCCAGCTGATTTGTAATCTGAATCTAGTACATGTGGATCTTTGATATAAGAGTTTCTACTCTTATAAGATAATAATATGTTCTTTTTAACCTTATTTACATTTTATATTTTTAGTTGATGAAAAGTTTAAATACTTTCCCCAACCTTTCATCAAATTTTACTAGAGCAATATACTGCCACACATTTATTACATAAGTGCCATTATTCAGACACTAGGCAAAATGTGTGCCTTACATTTAGTGTTATCTGTTCATAATTCAGTAGGTATCCTGCACAAAATAAGCCTGGCTATGGAAACGCTTATTTGTGGGGAGGGTGTTTGTCTGGATTCATGATGAGAAAAAATGACTGAGGACGCTGACTCACTCAGTACAGATGTCAATCTGAGATCCAGATGTGTGCCCCTAGAATAAGACAAATAAGACTCTCCAAGCAGGCTTTGCCTGGTGACCTCTCAGTGACAACCACTGAGGTCATGGTCTTTCTTTCTCTCATGGAGGCATTAGCTTCCTTTCTTATGAGGCAATATACACTTCCAATATGTTCAGTGACTCAAGACTGGCTTCAATTGCTTAATTTGAATACAGATTCATACAGACTTGGATATAGAAAGCATGTCCCAGGTTATTCATGGGAAAAGACAACATCCAACCTGCTGCTTTACTCCCAGTTCACCTGGCAACGCATACCTGATGAAACACACTGCCACCTCTTAGCCGCACAGCTACTTGGAAAGATGTTCTCCTGTCTACACCTGAGGTAAACAATTCTGCATGCAGTTTTTAGTGTGTTTCTTGGAGTGAACCTTGCTGCTTTGGGTCAATGATGACAACCTTTTGTCTGGGAGAGACATGATGATATAAAAATTATGCTCAATAGGATTATGCTGAGGCCAGACCAGGGAGAGTGCCAGAGGAGAATGCGCTGGCCTCCCTGTTTCCTGACAGGGATGTCTGACTTGAAGCTGCCATTATGGTGCCTGGACTGAATCACAGGTGGCTTTGGGCCTGTGTACTTACTCCTCTGAGAAGCACCTAAGTTACTTGTGCAGCCTGGGTGCTCAAGTCACCCTAGACATGAGTGAGGACCCTTGCTCAGTTTGACTTTTCTCCTTTGGCTTTCCAGGGTGAAATGCAGCCCAGCACCACAAAACAGACTTAGGAGGCACATACTTGGCCCTTCTCCCCAAACAATTCAGTGGGAATCCCTATGCGTGAACCATGTGGAAAACATTCATCCAGGAGTGTTGTGGGCCATGAAGCTCACGGGTTGGAGATCAGCTGTCCAAAGTGCCCTTGCATGAGAACGGGGAAAGGCCCTGTGACTCCACTGAGGAAAAGAAGGAATGTGTTCAGGGACAGTAACCGAACAATGCCCAGTGTGAGAAACTTCCTGGATTCACCAGTATTGAGAGGCCAGATAATGACTGACACACTTTGCTAACCATCCTTGTTATGGCTGGGTAATCCTTTTGGAGGAAGCATCAAAGGGCTCTTGTTGTTAGGGTAGTGACTAGATCAAGTAGCCTTGAGAGTGTAGAGACAACCTCCTGGAGACCATCAGATTAAGGGTATCTTCATAACAGCAAGCCACCAGGGAGGAGGCCACCTCTGGCTCACCCATGAATCAGCAGTATGGACTCCTATGGGCACCTTCTTGCATGTGAATATCAGTGCATGTGGGTTGGAGAAGCCTCTTAGTAATACATCTATATAGATGCCCACAATACATCTATAGTTTTTTAGTTTGGAATTTTCTTTTCTTTTTTGCTTTTTTTTTTGCAGGAATGGGGATTGAACTTGGGAGCATTTTGCTTCCAAGTTATAACCCCAGCCCTATTTTTTTGTTCTTAATTTAAAAACAGGGTCTCACTTAGTTTCACAGTGCCTCACTAGGTAGCTAAGGCTGGCTGCAAACCCAGATCATCCGGTCTCACCTCCCAAATGCTGGGATTACAAGCATGCACTACCATGCCCAGCTTGTGGTTTGTTTTGTGGGTTTTTGTTTTGTTTTGTTTTTGCTCTTGAAAAAAACGTGTCACCAACTCAACACATTGACAGCTCTCAGCCTCACAGCTACTTGGGAAGATGTTCTCCTGTCTACACCTGAGGTGCTCAAGTTCGCATGCAGTTTTTAGTGTGTTTACTGGGAGGGGACCTTGTTGCTTTGGGTAGATGATGACAACCTTTTGTCTTGAAGAGACATGATGACATAAAAATTATGCTCAATAGGATTACGCTGAGGCCCAGTTCAGGGAGAGTGCTAGAGGAGAACATGTCTCAGGTGGCTTCAGGTCCGTGTAGTTCCTCCTCTCAGAAGCACGAACTTTACTTATGCCACCAAAGTGCTTGTGTTCCCCTACATATGAGTGTGGGTTCTTGCTCAGTTCCATATTTCTCCTTTGGCCTTCCAGTGAGAAGTGCAGCCCAGTGCCCAGAACAGACTCTGGAGGTACAGGTCAGTGCACAACCTGGATCTTGCATTTAAACTGGAAGACCCTGCAGCTCCCCAAGGAAAAGGAGGGTTGGGTCTAGGGCCAGTCATGGGACACTTACCAGGGTGAGAATGTTTTGTGGGTTCCCCACCACTGGGAGGCCTAAGAATGTACCATTTTCTTTGCTGACCATCTGTGTGAAGGATGGGCAGTCCTTTCTGAGGAGGAATCAAATGGTCCTGGTTCTTAGGGTGAGGATTCCATCCATTATCCTTCAAAATGCAAAGATAAGTGCCCGTGGAAGATCAAATCAAGGGTATCCTCTCAGCAGAAAGCCAGCAGGGGAAAGGCCAGTTCTGGCTCACCCATGCATCCAGAGTTGAGATATCCTGAGGGCACTTGTTAGCACGAGGAAATCAGTATATGTGGCTTTTTATATAGAAGACTCTTTGGAATGAACTCTATGCTCACAATTAATCTATGGTTGAGGATTGCATTATTTTTGTTTTCATTGTTGTTGTTGTTGTTTTGGAGAAATTTGACCCCAGGCACTCTGTGGTGAGGGGCAACAGGAGTTGGACATAGCAGACTTTTATGGTTGTTATTCCCAAAAAGGGGCCCTAAGGAGCTGATGATCTCCAATCCAGCTCCATCCTGGTGAAGTATTTCATAAACATGGTGGCTATCCTGGTAATTCCCATTATAGTGTCACCACGGGTTGTCCGCAAGAGACATCAAAGAGTATTGAGGGAATGTGACACACCCAAAAAGTGGTTCAGGCACTTGGGGTGACAGTTTCTCAGACCAAGCCATTGGGTGGTGTCCCACAGTGCTGCAGAGACTCGAGTGGGGAGATGTAATTTATACTACTGAGTAGGAACCCAGCGAGTGGTAGAGAGACATTTCTTGGGACTTGGTCATGGTCAAGGAACTAGTTAAGGAACCAAAGAAAGTCTCCAGTGAACTTCCCTCTGCTCATGACCTGCCAGTGGGCAGAAAGAGTGAGAGGCTCTTTCCCTGTGGTGAAAAGAAGCTGTTCCTCCCTTCCTCTGACACTAGTCTCCAATTTTACACAGGTGTTATGGAGGAAAGTCAACTTCCTACCTGCTGCCCCTTCCCAATTCACCTGTCACCTGTCATTGACTCAACACGTTGCCACCTCTCAGCCTCAAAGCTACTTCCGAATGTGTTCTTCTGTCTACACCTGAGGTAAGCAAGTGCGCCTGTGGTTTTTATTGTGTACCTTGGGAGGGGACCTTGTTGCATTGGTTTGATGAGGACAACCTTTTTCTTGAAGAGACATGATGACATGAAAATTATGCTCAATAGGATTACGCTGAGGCTCAGCCCAGGGAGAGTGCTGGAGGAGAATGCACTGGCATCCCTGTTCTGTGGCAGGGATGCCTGACTGGAGTCTGCATGCTATGGCCCGGGAGGGCATCTCAGGTCACTGAGGGGCCATGAAGTTCCTCCTCAGCAAAGCACTAACTCCACTTATGCAGCCTGGGTGTGCTTTTGTCCCCCTATAGGCAAGGGGGGGTTCTTTCTCAGTTCCATTTTTCTCCTTTGGCCTTCCAGGGCAAAGTGAATCCCAGCACCACAGAACAGAATATGGAGGTACAGGTGAGTGGTCATCCTACCAGAAGCTCCCCTAAGAATTTAGTGGGGTCCCAACATATGATACAATGGAGAAAACACCATCTCTTTGGGATCCCTAGGTCTATTTACCCAGGAGTGTGATAGGCTGTGAAGATCACCTGTTAGGGATCACCTGTCAAAAGTCGCCTTGCATGAGAACAGGGAAAGGCCCTGTGACTCGACTGAGGAAAGGGATTGTGCTCAGGGCCAGTGGGAAACAATTCCCAGGGTGAGAACCTTCTAGGTTCACCAATACTGGGAGGTCAGAGGATGACTGATAAAATTAGCTTACCATCCGCTCTATGGCTGATGCAGTTCTCTAACCTGTGATCCTCCTATCTCAGTCTCCCAAGTACTGGGATGGCATGTGTGTGCCACCATGTCCAGCTGAATTGTAATCTGAATCGAGTACATGTGGATCCTTGGTGTAAGAGTTTCTACTCTTATACTATAATCATATGTTCCTCTTAATCTTATCTACATTTTAGATTTTACTTGATGAAAATTTTAAATGCTTTCCCCAACATTTCATAGAATTTTACTAAAGCAATAGAGTGCCACTCATTTTTTACATAAGTTCCATTATTCCAAATATTGATATGCTGAGGCCCAGTCCAGGGAGAGTGCTGGAGGGGAATGCACTGGCATCCCTTTGCGTGGCAGGGATGACTGACTGGAGGCTGCCATGCTATGGCCCATGAGGGCATCTCAGTTGGCTTAAGGCTCATGACATTCCTCCTCTGCAAAGCACTAACTCGACTTATGTAGCCTGGGTGCTTGTGTTCCCCTACAGAGGAGTCGGGGTTCTCTCTCAGTTCCATTTTTCTCCTTTGGCCTTCCAGGGAGAAGTGCAGCCCAGCACCACAGAAAAGACAATGGAAATGCAGGTGAGTGGACAGCCTGTTTCATTCACCCCAAACAGTTCAGTGGGAGTCCCATCCGGTGATACCATGGGGAAAACTCCCATCTCTTTGAGATCCATATTTCTACCTATACAAAAGGGTGCTAGGCCATGAAGCTCACCTGTTAGGGATCAGCTGTCAAAAGTGGCCTGTTTGAGAATAGGGAAAGGCCCTGTGACACCACTGAGGAAAAGGATTGTGCTCAGGGCCAGTCATGGAACAATCCCAGGGTGAGAACCTTTCCAGATTCACCAGTACTGAGAGGCCAGAGGATGACTGATACAGCTACCTCACCATCCATGTTATGGCTGAGGCTGTCCTCGAAACTGTGGTCCTGCTATCTCAGTCTACCAAGTCCTGGGATGAAAAGTGTGTGCCACCATGCCCAGCTGATTGGGAATCTGAATCTAGAACATGTGCATCTTTGGTGTAAGAGTTTCTACTCTTATACTATAATCATATGTTCTGTTTAATCTTATTTACTTTTTAGATTTTTAGTTGATGAAAAGTTTAAATACTTTCCCCAACATTTCATCAAATTTTACTAGAGCAACACATTGCCACCCATTTTTTACGTAACTTCCATTATTCAGACACTAGGCAAAAAGCATGCCTTACACTTACTGTTCTTTGTTCATCATGCAGTAGCGAAACCTGCACAAAATAAGCCTGACTGTGGAAATGCTTATTTGTGGGGAGGGTGTTTGTCTGGATTCATGATGAGAAAACATGGCTGAGGATGCTGACTTACTCAGTTCAGATGTCAATCTGAGATCCAGATGTGTGGCCCTAGAATAAGACAAATAGACTCTCCAAGTCAGGCTTTGCCTGGTGACCTCTCAGTGGCAACCACTGAGGTCATGGTCTTTCTTTCTCTCATGGAGGCATTAGCTTCCTGTCTTGTGAGGCAATATACATCTCCAATGTGTTCAGTGACTCAAGACTGGCTTCAGTTGCTTAATTTGAATACAGATTCATACAGACTTGGATATAGAAAGCATGTCCCTGAGGAAGGAATGAGTACATTACAACAAGTTAGTTAAGAAAGGGGCAGGCAACTGTGATATATATGGGAAGTCCCATTCAGTTTGCTAACGGGAGTGCACACTGTCTCTCCAACATATCATCCAGGTGAATGAGGACAAAGACAACATCCAACCTGCTGCGCTATTCCCAGTTCCCCTGACAATGTGTCACTGCCTCAACACACTGCCACGTCGCAGCCTCACAGCTATTTGGGAAGATGTTCACCTGTGTACACCTGAGGTAGGCAAGTCCTCATGCAGTTTTTAGTGTGTTTCCTGGGAGGGGACCTTGTTGCTTTGGGTCGATGATGACAACCTTTTGTCTTGAAGAGACATGATGAGGTAAAAATTATGCTCAATAGGATTACGCTGAGGCCCAGCCCGGGGAGAGTGCTGGAGGAGAACAGGTCTCAGGTGGCTTAGGGTCCATGGAGTTCCTCCTCTGGGAAGCACGAACTCTACTTATGCAGCCTGGGTGCTCATGTCACCCTAGAGATACGTAGGGGTCCTTCCTCAGTTCCAGTGAATGTCCCTCTGCTCATGACCAGCCAGTGGGCAGGAAGAGTAAGAGGTTCTTTCCTGTGGTGAGAGGAAGCTGTTGCTCCCTTCCCCTGACACTAGTCTCCAACTTTACCCAGGTGATACTGAGGAAAGACAACTTCCTGCCTGCTGCCCCCTTCCCAGCTCACCTATCAACGTGTCACCAACTCAACACATTGCCACCTCTCAGCCTCACAGCTACTTGGGAAGATGTTCTCCTGTCTACGCCTGAGGTAAGCAAGTCCACGTGCAGTTTTTAATGTGTTTGCTGTTGCTTTGGGTCAATGATGACAACCTTTTGTCTTGAAGAGCAGTGATGACATAAAAATTATGCTCAATAGGATTACGCTGAGGCCCAGTCCACAGAGAGTGCTGGTGGAGAACATGTCTCAGGTGGCCTAGGGCCCGTGCAGTTCCTCCCCTGGGAAGCACAAACTCTACTTATGCAGCCTGGGTGCTTGGGGGTTCTTGCTCAGTTCCATGTTTCTCCTTTGGCCTTCCAGGGAGAAGTGCAGCCCAGCACCACAGAGCAGACACTGGAAGTACAGGTCAGTGGTCCACCTGGATCTTGCATGAAAGCAGGAAAACCTTGCGGCTCCACCGAGGAAAAGAGGCGGCTTGGGTCTAGGGCCAGTATTGGGACACTGAGTAGGGTGAGAATGTTTTGCAGGTTCCCCATCACTGACAGGTCCTGTACATGACCCAGTGTTGTCACTCACCATCAATGTCACGGAGGGGCGGTCCTTTCTGAGGAAGGATCAAAGGGTCCTTGTTGTTAAGGTGGGGACTGGATCCATTAACCTTCAAAATGTAAAGACCGGCTCCTGTGGAAGATCAGATCAAGGGTATCCTCTCAGCAGAAAGCCAGCTGGGAATAGGCTAGCTCTGACTCATCCATGCGTCCAGAGTGGAGATATCCTGGGGGCACCCATTGGCATTTGGAAATCACTATATGCGGCTTGGAGAAGCCTCCTTGGAATGAACCCTATACCCACAATTAATCTATGGTTGAGGATTTCCATTATTTTTGGTTTTTGTTGTTGTTGTTGAAATTTGACCCCAGACACTCTGTGGTGAGGGGCACATGAGTTGGACATACCAGATTTTTAGCGGTGTCATTTCCAAAATAGTGCCCTAAGAAGTTGATGAGCCCCAATAAGCTCCATTTTGGCAATGCTTTTCCCAAGGATGGTAGCCATCCCAGCGATTCCCATGATAGCTCCACCATGGGCTGTCCCCAGGAGTTTTTCAAAGAGTATTGAGGGAATGCAACACATCTCAAAAGTGGTTCAGGCACTTGGGGTGAGAATTTCTCTCTCTAAACCATTGGGAAGTGGCCTGCAGTGCTGCAGAGACTCAGGTGGGGGCTATAATTTGTGCTACTGAGTGGGAACCAGCAAGTGTTAGAGAGGCATTTCTTGGAATTTGACCATCATCAAGGACCTAGTCAAGGAACCAAAGAAAGTTTCCAGTGAACATCCCCCTACTTCTGACCAGCCAGAGGGCAGGAATAGTAAGAAGTTCTTTTCTGTGGTGAGAGGAAGCTGTTGCTCCCTTCCCCTGATACTAGTCTCCAAATTTACCCATGTGATACTGAGGAAATACAACTTCCAGAACAGACACTGGAGGTAAAGGTCAGTGGTGAACATGGACCTTGCATGAAAACAGGAAAACCTTGTGGCTCCACCGAGGAAAAGGAGGGTTGGGTCTAGGGCCAGCATTGGGACACTGAGTAGGGTGAGAATGTTTTGCGGGTTCCCCACCACTGATAGGTCCTGTACATGATCCAGTGTCGTCACTCACCATCCATGTCACAGAGGGGCAGTCCTTTCTGAGGAAGGATCAAAGGGTCCATGTTGTTAAGGTGGGGAATGGATCCATTAACCTTCAAAATGTAAAGGCCAGCTCCCGTGGAAGTTGAGATCAAGGGTATCCTCTCAGCAGAAAGCCACCTGGGAATAGGCCAGCTCTGGCTCACCCATGTGTCCAGAGTGGAGATATCCTGGGGGCACACTTTGGAATTTGGAAATCAGTGTATGTGGCTTGGAGAAGCCTCTGTGGAATGAAGCCTACTTCCACAATTATCTATGCTTGAGGTTATCCATACTTTTGTTTTTCTCTGTTGTGGTTGTTGTTGTTGAAGTTTGACAACAGACACTATGGTGAGGGGCAATAGGAGTTGGACATAGCACCCTTGTACAGCTGTCATTCCCTAAAAGGTGCCTTAAGAAGTTGATGAGCCCCAATCAAGCTCCATTCAGGTGTTCTCTTTCATAAAGATGGAGGCTATCCTAGAGATTCCCATGACAGCCCCAGCATGGGTTGTCCCCAGGAGTAGATCAAAGAGTATGGCGAGAATGCAACACATCCCAAAAGTGGTTCAGGCACTTGGGGTTGAAATTTGACCCCAGACACTCTGTGATGAGGGGGAACATGAGTTGGACATACCAGACTTTTAGGGCTGTCATTTCCAAAATGGTGCCCTAAAGAGTTGAAGAGCCCCAATCTGGCTCCATCCTAGCAGTGACTTTCACAAAAATGGTAGCCATCTCAGCAATTCCCATGGTAGGTCCACCATTGTTTATCCTCAGAAGTAGATCAAAGAGTATTGAGGGAATGTGACACATCTGAAAAGAGGTTCAGGCACTTGAGGTAAGAGTTTCTCACTCTAAGCCGTTGGGAGGTGACCTGCAGTGCTGCAGAGACTCGGGTGGAGGCTATAATTTGTGCTACTGAGTGGGAACCCGGCCAGTGGTAGAGAGGCAATTCTTGGGATTTGACCATCATCAACGTCCTAGTCAAGGAACAAAAGAAAGTTTCCAGTGAACTTCCCCCTGCTTCTTACCAGCCAGAGGGCAGGAAGAGTGAGAGGCTCTTTCCCTGTGGTGAGAAGAAGCTGTTGCTCCCTTCCCCTGACACTAGTCTCCTACTTTTCCCAGGTGATACTGAGAAGAGACAACTTCCAACCTGCTCCCCCCTTCCCAGCTCACCTGTAAACATGTCACCAACTCAACACATTGCCACCTCTCAGCCTCACAGCTACTTGGGAAGATGTTCTCCTGTCTACGCCTGAGGTAAGCAAGTCCACATGCAGTTTTTAGTGTGTTTGTTGTTGCTTTGCATCAATGATGACAACCTTTTGTCTTGAAGAGAAGTGATGACATAAAACTTATGCTCAATAGGATTACGCTGAGGCCCAGTCCAGGGAGAGTGCTGGAGGAGAACATGTCTCAGGTGGCCTAGGGCCCGTGCAGTTCCTCCCCTGGGAAGCACAAACTCTACTTATGCAGCCTGGGTGCTTGGGGGTTCTTGCTCAGTTCCATGTTTCTCCTTTGGCCTTCCAGGGTGAAGTGCAGCCCAGCCCCACAGAACAGACACTGGAGGTACAGGTCAGTGGTCCACCTGGATCTTGCAAGAAAACAGGAAAACCTTGCAACTCCACTGAGGAAAAGGCAGCTTGGGTCTAGGGCCAGTATTGGGACACGGAATAGGGTGAGAATGTTTTGCGGGTTCCCCACCACTGATAGGTCCTGTACCTGACACATTTTCGTCACTCACCATCCATGTCACAGATGGCCAGTCCTTTCTGAGGAAGGATCAGACGGTCCTTGTTGTTAAGGTGGGGGCTGGATCCATTAACCTCCAAAATGTAAAGTCCAGCTCCTGTGGAAGATCAGATCAAGGGTATCCTCTCAGCAGAAAGCCAGCTGGGAAGAGGCCAGCTCTGGCACACCCATGCGTCCAGAGTGGATATATCCTGGGGGCACCCATTGGCATTTGGAAATCACTATATGCGGCTTGGAGAAGCCTCTTTGGAATGAACCCTATACCCACAATGAATCTATGGTTGAGGTTTCCAGTTATGTTTGTTGGGTTTTTGTTGTTGTTGTTGTCGAAATTTGACCCAGGACACTCTGTGGTGAGGGGCAACAGGAGTTGGACATACCAGACTCTTAGGGCTGTCATTTCCAAAATGGTGCCCTAAGGAGTTGAGGAGCCCCAATCAGATCCATCCTGGCAGTGTCTTTCACAAAGATGGTATCCAACCCAGAAATTCCCATGATAGCTCCACCATGGGTTGTCCCCAGGAGTAGATTCAAGAGTATTGAGGGAATGCAACACATCTGAAAAGTGGTTCAGGCACTTGGGGTGAGAGTTTCTCACTCTAAGCCACTGGCAGGTGGCCTGCAGTGCTCCAGAGACTCGGGTGGGGGCTATAATTTGTGCAACTGAGTGGGAATCCGGCCAGTGATAAAGAGGCATTTCTTGGGATTTGACCATCAAGGACCTATTCCAGGAACCAAAGACAATTTTCAGTGAATGCCTCTCTGCTCATGACCAGCCAGTGGGCAGGAAGAGTGAGAGGCTCTTTCCCTGTGGTGAGAGGAAGCTGTTGCTCCCTTCCCCTGACACTAGTCTCCAACTTTTCCCCGGAGATACTGAGGAGAGACAACTTCCTACCTGCTGCCCCCTTCCCAGCTCACCCGTAAACGTGTCACCAACTCAACACATTGCCACCTCTCAGCCTCACAGCTTTTGTCACAACCTTTTGTCTTGAAGAGCCGTGATGACATAAAAATTATGCTCAATAGGATTACGCTGAGGCCCAATCCAGGGAGAGTACTGGAGGAGAAGGCAGTGACATCCCTCTTTCATGGCAAGGATGACTGACTAGTGACTCCATGCTTGGCCCGGAATGGCATCTCAGGTGACTTAGAGCCAGCTTAGTTCCTCCTCTGCTATACAGTAGCTCTCCTTATGTAGCCTGGCTGCTTGTGTCCCATTATTGATGAGTAGGGTATCTTGCTCAGTTCCATGTTTCTCCTTTGGCCTTCCAGGGAGAAGTATAGCCCAGCACCACAGTTCAGATTATGGAGGTACAGGTGAGGAGATAGCCTGGGTCATGTTCCCAGAACAACTCAGTGGGCATCCCAACAGGTGATACCATGGTGGAGACACCCATCTCTTGGGGAGCTCTAGGTCTGCATATACACAAGTGTGCTAGGAGAAATCTCAAGTTAGTTTTGATTTGCATATCTCTGCTAATGATATTGAACATATCCTCATACATTTATTGGCCATTTCTTTCTTCTTTTGTAAAGTGTCTATTTAGATCCTTTTCCCATTTTTTGATTATATTATTTGTTTTCTTACCTGAGAGTTTCTTCAGTTCTCTGTATATCCTAGATATTAGTCCTCTGTCAGAAGTGTAGCTGGCAAAGATTTTTGTCTACTCTGTGGGTTCTCTGTTGAGCATCTTGATAGTTTCTTTTGCTGCACAGAAGCTCTTTTAGTTTAATGTAATTACATGTATTGATCTTCCTTTGAGTTGCTTGTGCTTTTGAGGTCTTGTTGAGAAAGTTTGGACCTTTGCCTATGTGTTGAAGTGTTGGTCCTATGCCCTCGTCAAGATGCTGCAAGGTGTCTGGCCTGACTTCCAGGTTTCTGATCCATCTGGAATTGTCTCCTGTGCAGGGTGAGAAAGTGGGGTTTATTTCAATTTTCCTGGCTATGGTTAACCAGTTTTGCTAACACCACTTGTTAAAGAGGCTATCTTTTTTCCAGTGTATGTTTTTGGCTCCTTTGTCAAAAATCAGTTGACTGTAAGCACGTGGGTCTGTTTCTGAAACTTCTGTTCTGATCCATTGGTCTCTGTGTCTGTTTTTTTTGCCAAAACCATGCTGTTTTTATTACTGTGGCTTTGTAGTAAAATTTGAAGTCAGGTAATGTGATACCTCCTGCATGGTTTTTGTTCCTAAGAACTGCTTTGGCTATCCTGGGCTTTTTGTTGTTCCAGATGAATTTAAGGACTGATTTTTCTATGTCTGTGAGGAGCAACCTTGGTAATTTCATGGGTATTGCATTGAATTTGTAGATTGCTTTTGGGAGGATGGCCATTTTGATGATATTTATTCTGCCTATCCAAGAGCATGGTAGATTTTTGTGGGAGCACAGCTGGGCCCTTTCCCCCCTGGCAGTTGCTATCTCACATATGAACAATTATAGTGACTCTTCTGCTATGGCTACATTGGCATCTCGAAGTCTGGAGATTGCCTGTAGGATGCGTAGATGAAAGACCCTCCTACTTCTTAGAGAGTAAATATATGACCCTAAAGGAGTATGGTTTTATGACTCTAGAACGTTTGCCTTACCAGGCTATATTAAGAATGTGGTCTATACATGTAAAACGAAGAGGTGGTGCTACTTGTGATCTGACAATGATGGATATGTCATAAGTGTCTATGTAACCTTGTTGTACTCAAGAAATGTAAAAAAAATCCATGCTGAGAAAATAAATAAATAAATTTTAAAAAGTGTGCTAGGCCACGAAGCTCCCCTGGTGGAAATCAACTCTCAAAATTGGCCTTGTTTGAAAACAGGGAAAGGCCCTGCGGCCCCATCAAGGAAAGGAGGAAAGGAGGGTTGGGTCTAGGGCAAGTCATGGGGCACTGACCAGGATGAGAATGTTTTGCGGGTTCCCCACCATGGGGAGGCCTGAACATGACCATTTTCTTTGCTCACCATCCATGTCAGGGCCGGGCATTCATTTGGGAGAAGAATCAAAGGATCCTTGTTGTTAGCCTGGGGAATGGATCCGTTAACCTTCCAATTGTACCAATGTACCTTCAAAATATAGCTCCTGTAGAAAATCAGATCGAGGGTATCCTCTCAGCAGAAAGCCAGCTGGGGAAAGGCCAGCTCTGGCTCACCTATGGGTCTAGTGTCAAGATCTCCTGGGAGCACCTGTTGGCATGTGGAAATCACTACATGTGGTTTAGCAAAACCTCTGGAATGAACCCTATGCCCACAATTAATCTGTGATTGGAGTTTTGCATTCTTGTTGCTGTGGTGGTGGTTGTTTTTGTTATTGTTGTTGTTGTTTGGAGAAATTTGACCCCAGACACTCTCTGGTGAGTGGAAACAGGAGAATGACATACCAGACTTTTAGGGTTGTCATTCCTGAAAAGATGTCCTAGCCATCTTATGAGCCCCAATCCAGCCCCATCCTGGCGTTGTTGTTGAAAAAGATGGTAGGCATCACAGCAAAACCCATTATAGCTCCACCATGGGTTGTCCCCAGGAGGAGAGGAATGAGTATTGAGGGAATGTGACACATCTGAAAACTGGTCCAGGCACTTAGGGTGAGAGTTTCTCAGTCCAAGCCATTTGAGGTGGCCCGCAGTGCTGCGGAGACTCGGGTGGAGGGGCTATAATTTCTGCTACTGAGTGGGAACCTGTCCAATGGTGGAGGGCCATTTCTTGGGACTTGGCCATGATCAAGGATTTAGTCAAGGCTTCAAGGAAATGCTACAGAAAACAACCCTCAGGTCATGACCCACCAGTGGGCAGGTAGAGTGAAACGCTCCTTCCCTGTGGTGAGAGGAAGCTGTTCCTCCCTTCCTCTGACACTAGTCTCCAACTTTTACCCAGATGACACTGAAAAAAAGACAACTTCCTACCTGCTGCCTCCTTCCCAGTTCACCTGTCAACATGTCACTGACTCAACAACTTGGTGCCTCTCTGTCTCTCTAAGCTACTTCAGAAGATGTTCTCTACACCTGAGGTAAACAAGTCCACATGCAGTTTTTAGTGTGTTTCCTGGGAGAGGACCTTGTTGCTCTGGGTCGATGATGACAACCTTCTTGTCTGAAGAGAGCTGAAGACATAAAACTCATGCTCACTACATTGCCCCTGAGGCCCAGTCCTGGGAGAGGGCTAGAGCAACTCACATGGCATCCCTATATCCTGGCAGGGATGTCTGCCTGGAGGCTGCGATTCTGGTGCCTGGGAGGACATTCCAGGTGTCTTAGGGCCGGTGTACTTGCTCCTTTGAGAAGCACTGAAGATACTTGTGGAACTTGGGTGCTTAAGTCATCCTAGAGATGAGTGGGGACCTTTGCTCAGTTCTTCTTTTCTCCTTTGTCTTTCCAGGGAGAAGTGCAGCCCAGCACCACAGAACAGACTTGGGATGAACAGGTGAGTTGATAGCCTTGGTCATGCTGCCCGAACAATTCAGTGGGAGTCCCATTGCTCGGAGCCAAGGGAAATACACCCATCTCTTCGGGAGACCTAGGACTGTTTACATAGAAGGGTAGCAAACCATGAAGCTCACCTGTAGGGGAAGAGCTTTCCAAAGTGCCCTTGCATGAGAACAGGGAAAGGCCCTGTGACTCCACAGAGGGAAAGAAGTTGGCATGCAAGTTTGGAGAGACTCAGGTCAGGGGCTGTAATTAGAGCTACTGTATGGGAATCTAGCCAGTGGTGGAGGGCCATCTCTTGGGACTTGGCAGTGGTCAAGGGCCTAGTCAAGGGTCCAAAGGCATGCTCCCGCCATCAGCAAACTTGTGGTCAGCTGACAGTGGGCAGGAAGAGTAGGAGGCATTTTCCCTAGGGCAAGAGGAAGCTCTTCCTCCCTTGTTCTGACACAAGTCTCCAACATTTCACACAGGTGATTCAGGGGAAAGACAACATCCAACCTGCTGCTCCATTCCCAGTTCACCTGACAACCTGTAACCAACTCAACACATTGGCACCTCTCAGCCTCACAGCTACTTGGGAAGATCTTCTCCTGTCTACACCTGAGGTAAGCAAGTCCACATGCAGTTTTTAGTGTGTTTTTTGTTGCATTGGGTCAATGATGACAACCTTTTGTCTTGAAGAGACATGATGACATAAAAATTATGCTAAATAGGATTATGCTGAGGCCCAGCTGAGGTAAAGTGCTGGAGGAGAAGTAACTGGCATCCCTGTTTCATGGCAAGGATGCCTGACTGGAGGCTGCCATGCTGTGGCCCAGGATGGCATCTCAGGTGGCTTAGGGGCCCTGTAGTTCCTCCTCTGAGAAGCATCAAATCTACTTATGGAGCCTGGGTCCTTGTGTCACCCTACATATGAGTAGAGGTTCTTTCTCAGTTCCATTTTTCTCCTTTGGCCATCCAGGGAGAAGTGCAGCCCAGCACCTCAGAACAGACTACGGAGGTACAGGTCAGTGGACAAACTGAATCTTGCATGAAAACAGGAAGACCCTGCAGCTCCTCTAAGGAAAAAGAGGGTTGGGCCTAAGGCCAGACTGACTAGGGTGAGAATGTTTTGTGGGTTCCCCACCACTGGGTGGGCCTGAGCATGACCCATTTTCTTCACTCACCATCCACATCATGGCTGGCCAGTCCTTTGGCAGAAAAGATCAAAGGGTCCTTGTGGTTAGGGTGGGGACTTGAAACATTAACCTGCAAAATGGAAAGATGAGATCCTGTAGAAGGTCAGATGAAGTGTACCCTCTCAGCAGAATGCCAGCTTGGGAAAGGCCAGCTCTGACTCTTCCATGGGTCCAGAGTAGAGATATCCTGGGGGCACCAGTTGGCATGTGGAAATCTTATATGTTGTTTGGAGAAGCCTCTTTAGAATAAACCCTATACCCACAACTAATCTATGGTTGAGAATTTGCACTATTTTTTGTTGTTGTTGCTGCTGTTTTGGAGAAATTTTACCCCAGAGACTCTGTGGTGACGGGCAACAGGAGTTGGACATACCAGCCTTGTAGCGCTGTCACTCGAAAAAATGTGACCTAAGGAGCTGATGAACCCCAATCCAGCTCCACCCTGGTGAAGTATTTCATAAAGATGGTGGCTATCCCGGCAATTCCCATTATTTCACCATGGGTTGTCTGCAAGAAGAGATCAAAAAGTATTGAGGGAATGCAACACACCTACAAAGTGGTTCAGACACTTGGGGTGAGAGTTTCTCAGTCCAAGCCATCGGGAGGCGGCCCACAGTGCTGCAGAGACTGGGATGGGTGGATATAATTTATGCTACTGAGTGGGAACCCGGCCAATAGTAGAGAGACATTTCTTGGGACTTGATCATGGTGAAGGACCTAGTCGAAGAACCAAAGAAAGGTTCCAGTGAACCTCCCTCTGCTCATGACCCGCCAGTGGGCAGGAAGAGTGAGAGGCTCTTTCCCTGTGGCGAGAGTAAGCTGTTCCTCTCTCCCTGTTTTTCAAGGGATTTGAGCAGTATCATTAGGTTATTTGTTTGATGAGTTTCCATTCTTCTTATGTGTGCATCAGTGCTAAAAATTTTCCTTTTAGTACTGCCTTTAAGGTGTCCCCGAGGTTTTGATATGTTGTACATCTGTTTTCATTAGTTTCTAGGAATTTTTTAATTTCCCCCCTTACTTCTTATATGACTCATTTCTCATTCAACAATGTGGTGTTCAGTCTCCATGTGTTTACATGGTTCCTCTGGGTCTTCTTAGTGTTGATTTTAGTTTCACTCCATTGTGGTCTGAAAAGATGCAGGGAATTATGTTATTTTTTTGAATTTGCCTGGGTTCTCTTTGTGGCCCAGAATGTGTTCTATTTTGGAGAAGGTTCCATGCGCTGCTGAGAAAAATTTGAATCCAGCTGTAGTTGGGTTAAATATTCTTTATGTGTCTAACAAGTCCCTTTGTTTTGTTTATGGTAATATTTAGGTCTAAAGCATCTTTACTGACCTTTTTTTTGAAGATTGGTCTAGTGATGTGAGAGGGGTATTGAAGTCTACTAGTATTAGTGTATTGGGATCTACATGTGATTTTATATCATGTAGAGTTTGTTTTATGAAAGTGGCTGCACCTATGTTTGGGGCATAGATGTTGATAATTGTTTTTCCTCTTGCTGTATTGTTCCTTTTACTAGTAAAAAGTGACCTTTTTGACTCTTTTGATGAACTTAGGCTTGAAATCTAATTTATCTGATATGATATTTGCTACTCCTGTTTGTCTTCGAGTTCCATTGGCATGAATTACCGTACTCCAGCCCTACACCTTTAGTTTGTGGGAATCTTTGTTTGAAAGGTGTGTTTCTTGCTGGCAGCATTTAGATGGGTTCTGAGTTTTGATCCATTTTGCCACCTTGAGCCTTTTTATTGGGCAGTTGAGACCACTTATGTTCAGTGTGAGTATTGAGAGATGATTTTTAATTCCTAACATTTTGGGTTTGGGCTTCTATTTGCAGTAGTGTTTGTTCTTCTTTGCTTAGTTGTTTGCTTCCTGGAAATTTTTGTTTCTCTGGTTCTGATGTTTACTTGTTAGTTCTTCCTTGGAGTTAATTCTTTGAATATTTTCTCTAGTGCTGGTTTGGAAGACATGAATGCTTTCAGTTTTTGTTTGTCATGGAAGGTTTTAATCTCCGTCAATTTTGAGAAAGAGTTTTGCTGGCCAGGAGAATCTTGGCTGCAAGTTATTTTCTTTCCAAGTTTGGAATGTGTTACTCAGCCCCTCCTGGCTTTCATGACTTGGTTTGGGAGGTCTGGAGTGATTCTAATTGGTTTGCCTCTAAATGTTACTTGGCCTTTAACTTTTGTTGCCTTTAGAATTCTTTCCTTAGCTTCTACATTAGTCATCTTGATTATTATGTGGCATGGTGAACCTCTTCTTTGTCTTGTTTGAAGGGGATTCTATATGTTTCCTGCACCTGTGTGTCAATTTCTCTTTGTATGTTTGGAAAATTCTCTGATATTACTTCTTTGAAAAGGTTCTTTGTTCCATTAGTTTCAAATTCTAATCTTTCTTCAATGCCTATTATTCCTAGGTTAGCTCTTTTAAAATTAGCCCAGATCTCATTGATGTTGGACTCATACTGTCGAATTTTTTTTTCTAGATTATGTATAATGGATTCATTTTTGGAATGGTCATCTTCTAGGAGTGATATTCTGTTTTCCATGTGGTCTAATCTATTGTTTATAGTTAGTATTGATTCCGTCACTTCTATCATTGCATCTTTCACATCCGTCACTTCCCTGCTCAGGGTGTTAGATTCTTTGTTTATTTGCTCTTTTATTTCTTTCCAGTTCTCTCTGCATTGTTTCTGGAAGTTTTGTATCGCTTCTATTATTAAAGATCTGAATTGTCCTTCTGGTAAGCTCTGCCATTCAGTTTCATTGAGTTATGTTGTTGTGGGGTCATCTTGACTCATTGTGTCTTTGGTATTTCTCCTTCCCATGGTTTCCCTGTTCTTAAATTTATAACTTTGCTGCTCTTGCATGCTTTCTCTGAATTTATAGGTTTCTTATTTTTATTTTCTCTCTGTGAATGGTACCTTGTACTGTACTTGTACTTGTACTTGCAGTTACTCTGGTATTTCTTCTGCCTGCTCTATTGGTGTCTTTGGTGGGTTTCAGGTGTTGACTTCGAGGATCTAGCAAAAGCTAAAAAGCAACCAATCCTATGAACAAACATACATAAATCAAAGCAATGCAAAATGAAAACAGAGTAAAAACAAAACAAAACAAAGCAAAAAACCCAGAAAACAAAAAATGTCAGCAAGAAGCAAAATAAAAATCCCTGCATGTTTGTAAGAATAGACCTGATTTGGCCTCTGCAGATCTTTTGGGTAGATCCCTGCTGCTCTGGGCGGCTGACAGGATAGCAGCTGTTACTGCTGCGCACGCACCGGCTTCCTCGTTCTCCGTGGTCTGCTCCTTAGATTCCAACCAACTGTCCCTGTTTCTATACTCACGTTATTCCTGCTTTCCTTCTCCTTCCTTCCATCGAGTAGCTGCTCTTGCGGCAGTTTTTTTGTTTTTTTGTTTTTTGTTTTTTTTTTTTTTGCGGTACTGGGGATTGAACTCAGGGGCATTCTACCTCCGAGCTATACCCCCAACCCTATTTTTTTATTCTTTATTTTGAAACCGAGTCTCACTGAGTTGCAGAGTGCCTCACTAGGTAGCTTCTTGCGGCAGTTTTGATTCAAGCTCTGGAGTGCAGTTATCTCTGCTTCAGTTCTTTGGGGAGAGGTGTGCTGGGATTGTCCTGCATGGGCTTAAGCTGGTCGTATCACACGTTCTGGTCTCTGTCAAAGGTGCCTCGAAATACTGCCTGGCTAGGATGAAGAGTTCAGGATTCACTCACTCCACTTCAGGTCAGTGGGAATGCAGAGAGTTGTTGTATATTTCTTTCTAATAGACCCCACTCCGGGGGCTGGCTCAGTGGTGGCTGACTCAGTGGAGCCTTCCGCTGAGCGGTGTAGTGCCCCAACCGTGGAGAAGGGCTTCTTTATCTCCCTGGTATTCAGGGCCACTGACGGAACACTTCCCAGGGTGAGAACCTTTGCAGGTTCACCAGTACTGGGAGGCCAGAGTAAAACTGATACAATTACCAAACCATCCATCTTATGGCTGAGGCTGTCCTCCAACTTGTGATCCTCCTATTTCAGAGTCCCAATTACAGGGATGACAAGTGTGTGCCACCATGCCCAGCTGATTGTAATCTGAATCTAGTACATGTGGATCTTTGATGTAAGAGTTTCTACTCTTATATGATAATAATGTTCTTTTTAATCTTATTTACATTTTATATTTTTAGTTGATGAAAAGTTTAAATACTTTCCCCAACATTTCATCAAATTTTACTAGAGCAATAGAGTGCCACCCGTTTTTTACATAAGTTGCATTATTCAGACACTAGGCAAAAAGCGTGCCTTACATTTAGTGTTCTTTGTTCATCATGCAGTAGATAAACCTGCACAAAGTAAGCCTGACTGTGGAAATGCTTCTTGTGGGGAGGGTGTTTGTCTGGATTCATGATGAGAAAAAATGACTGAGGACGCTGACTCACTCAGTACAGATGTCAATCTGAGATCTAGATGTGTGTCCCTACAATAAGACAAATAAGAATCTCCAAGTTAGGCTTTGCCTGGTGACCTCTTAGTGACAACCACTGAGGTCGTGGTCTTTCTTTCTCTCATGGAGGCATTAGCTTCCTGTCTTTTGAGGCAATATACACCTCCAATATGTTCAGTGACTCAAGACTGGCTTCAATTGCTTAATTTGAATACAGATTCATACAGACTTGGATATAGAAAGCATGTCCCTGGTGATTCGTGGGAAAAGGCAACATCCAACCTGCTGCTTTACTCCAAATTCACCTGGCAACGAATACCTGATGAAACACACTGCCACCTCTTAGCCACACAGCTACTTGGGAAGATGTTCTCCTGTCTACACCTGAGGTAAACAATTCTGCATGCAGTTTTTCGTGTGTTTCTTGGAGTGAACCTTGCTGCTTTGGGTCAATGATGACAACCTTTTGTCTGGGAGAGACATGATGATATAAAAATTATGCTCAATAGGATTATGCTGAGGCCAGACCAGGGAGAGTGCCAGAGGAGAATGCCCTGGACTCCCTGTTTCCTGGCAGGGATGTCTGACTTGAAGTTGCCATTCTGGTGCCTGGACTGAATCGCAGGTGGCTTTGGGCCTGTGTATTTACTCCTCTGAGAAGCACCAAAGTTACTTGTGCAGCCTGGGTGCTCAAGCACCCTAGACATGAGTGAGGGCCCTTGCTCAGTTTGACTTTTCTCCTTTGCCTTTCCAGGGAGAAGTGCAGCCCAGCACCACAGAACAGACTTAGGAGTCACAGGTGAGTGCACATACCATACTTGGCCCTAATCCCCAAACAATTCAGTGGGAATCCCTATGCGTGAACCATGTGGAAAACATCCATCCAGGAGTGTGGTGGGCCATGAAGCTCATGGGTTGGAGATCCGCTGTCCAAAGTGCCCTTGCATGAGAACAGGGAAAGGCCCTGTGACTCCACTGAGGAAAAGAAGGAATGTGTTCAGACCAGTCACCGAACAATGCCCAGTGTGAGAAACTTCCTGGATTCACCAGTATTGAGAGGCCAGATAATGACTGATACACTTCACTCACCGTCCTTGATATGGCTGGGTAATCCTTTGGAAGGAAGCATCAAAGGGCTCTTATTCTTAGGGTAGCGACTAGATCAAGTAGCCTTCAGAGTGTAGGGATGACCTCCTAGTGACCATCAGATTAAGGGTACCTTCATAACAGCAAGCCACCTGGGGGGAGGCCAACTCTGGCGCACCATTGAATCAGCAGTATGGACTCCTATGGGCACCTTCTTGCATGTGGAAATCACTGCATGTGGGTTGGAGAAGCCTCTTAGGAATGAACCCTATGCCCACAATTCATCTATAGTTTTTTAGTTTGGAGTTTTCTTTTCTTTTTATTTATTTATTTATTTATTTATTTATTTATTTATTTATTTATTTTTTGTTTGCAGTAATAGGGATTGAACTTGGGAGCATTCTACTTCCAAGTTATACCCCCAGCCCTATTTTTTTATTCTTAATTTTAAAACAGGGTCTCACTAAGTTTCAGAGTGCCTCACTAGGTAGCTGAGGCTGACTGCCACCCAGATGATCCGGACTCACCTCCCAAATGCTGGGATTACAAGCATGCACTACCATGCCCAGCTTTTGGTTTGTTTTGTGGAGTTTTGTTTTGTTTTGTTTCTGCCCTTGACAGCAACGTGTAACTGACTCAACACATTGCCATCTCTCAGGCTCACAGCTACTTGGGAAGATGTTCTCCTGTCTACACCTGAGGTGCTCAAGTTCGCATGCAGTTTTTAGTGTGTTTACTGGGAGGGGACCTTGTTGCATTGGGTAGATGATGACAACCTTTTTGTCTTGAAGAGACATGACGACATAAAAATTATGCTCAATAGGATTATGCTGAGGCCCAGTCCAGGGAGAGTGCTAGAGGATAACATGTCTCAGGTGGCTTCAGGCCCGCGTAGTTCCTCTTCTGGGAAGCACGAACTCTAATTATGCAGCCAAAGTGCTTGTGTTCCCCTACAGATGACTGTGGGTTCTTGCTCAGTTCCATATTTCTCCTTTGGCCTTCCAGTGAGAAGTGCAGCCCAGCACCCAGAACAGACTCTGGACATACAGGTCACTGCACAATCTGGATCTTGCATGAAAACTGGAAGACCCTGCAGCTCCCCCAAGGAAAAGGAGGGTTGGGTCTAGGGCCAGTCATGGGACACTTACCAGGGTGAAAATGTTTTGTGGGTTCCCCACCACTGGGAGGCCTGAGAATGTACCATTTTCTTTGCTCACCATCTGTGTGAAGGATGGGCAGTCCTTTCTGACGAGGGATCAAATGGTCCGGGTTCTTAGGGTGAGGATTGCATCCATTATCCTTCAAAATGCAATGATAAGCACCCGTGGAAGATCAAATCAAGGGTATCCTCTCAGCAGAAAGCCAGCTGGGAAGAGGCCAGCTCAGACTCACCCATGCGTCCAGAGTGGAGATATCCTGAGGGCACTTGTTAGCATGACGAAATCAGTATATGTGGCTTGGAGAAGCCTCTTTGGAATGAACCCTATGCTCACAATTAATCTATGGTTGAGGTTTTGCATCATTTTTTGTTGTTGTTGTTATTGTTGTTTTGGAGAATTTTGACCCCAGACACTCTGAGGTGAGGGGCAACAGGAGTTGGACATAGCAGCCTTTTAGGGCTGTCATTCCCTAAAACATGCCCTAAGGAGTTGATGAGGCCTAATCAAGGTCCATCCTGGTGTTCTCTTTCATAAAGATCGTGGCTATGCTGGAGATTTCCATGACAGCCCCACCATGGGTTTTCCCCAGGAGTAGATCAAAGAGTATGGAGGGAATGCAACACATCCCAAAAGTGGTTCAGGCACTTGGGGTTGAAATTTTACCCCAGACACTCTGTGGTGAGGGGCAACATCAGTTGGACATACCAGACTCTTAGCACTGTCATTTGCAAAATTGTGCCCTAAGGAGGTGATGAGCCCCAATCTGGATCCATCCTGGCAGTGACTTTCACAAAAATGGTAGCCGTCTCAGCAATTCCCATGGTAGCTCCACCATGGGTTGTCCTCAGAAGTAGATCAAAGAGTATTGAGGGAATGCGACACATCTGAAAAGTGGTTCAGGCACTTTGGCCTTCCAGGGAGAAGTGCAGCCCAGCACCACAACAGACACTGGAGGTACAGGTCAGTGGTCCACCTGGATCATGCATGAACACAGGAAAACCTTGCGACTCCACCGAGGAAAAGGGGGGTTGGGTCTAGGGCCAGCATTGGGACACTGAGTAGGGTGAGAATGTTTTGCGAGTTCCCCACCACTGATAGGTCCTGTACGTGACCCATTTTCATCACTCGCCATCCATGTCACGGATGGGCAGTCCTTTCTGAGGAAGGATCAGAGGGTCCTTGTTGTTAAGGTGGGGACTGGATCCATTAACCTCCAAAATGTAAAGACCGGCTCCTGTGGAAGATCAGATCAAGGGTATCCTCTCAGCAGAAATCCAGCTGGGAATAGGCCAGCTCTGGTTCAGCCATGCGTCCAGAGTGGAGATATCCTGGGGGTACCCACTGGCCTTTGGAAATCACTATATGCGGCTTGGAGAAGCCTCTTTGGAATGAACCCTATACCCACAATGAATCTATGATTGAGGTTTCAGTTATGTTTGATGGTTTTTTGTTGTTTTGTGATTGTTGAAATTTGACCCCAGACACTCTGTGGTTAAGGGCAACATGAGTTGGACATATCAGACTTTTAGGGCTGTCATTTCCAAAATGGTGCCTTAAGGAGTTGATGAGCCCAAATCTGGCTCCATCCTGGCAGTGTCTTTCACAAAGATGGTAACCATCCAAGCGATTCCCATGACAGGTCCACCATGGGTTGGCCCCAGGAGTAGATCAAAGAACACTGAAGGAATTTGACACATCTGAAAAGTGGTTCAGGATCTTGGGGTGAGAGTTTCTCACTCTAAGCCATTGGGAGGTGGCCTGCAGTGCTGCGGAGACTCGGATGGGGGTGATAATTTGTGCTACTGAGTGGGAATCCGGCCAGTGGTAGAGAGGCATTTCTTGGGATTTGACCATCATTATGGTCCTAGTCAAGGAACAAAAGAAAGTTTCCAGTGAATCTCCCCGTGCTTCTGACCAGCCAGAAGGCAGGAAGAGTGAGAGGCTCTTTCCCGGTGGTGAGAGGAAGTTGTTGCTCCCTTCCTCTGGCACTAGTCTCCAACTTTACTCAGGTGATACTGAGGAGAGACAACTTCCTATCTGCTGGCCCCATCCCAACTCAACTGCGAACGTGTCACCAACTCAATGCATTGCCACCTCTCAGCATCACAACTACTTGGGAAGATGTTCTCCTGTCTACGTCTGAGGTAAGCAAGTCCACATGCAGTTTTTAGTGTGTTTGTTGTTGCTTTGGGTCAATGATGACAACCTATTGTCTTGAAGAGCCGTGATGACATAAAAATTATGCTCAATAGGATTACGCTGAGGCCCAGTCCAGGGAGAGTCCTGGAGGAGAACATGTCTCAGGTGGCCTAGGGCCCGTGCAGTTCCTCCCCTGGGAAGCACAAACTCTACTTATGCAGCCTGGGTGCTTGGGGGTTCTTGCTCAGTTCCATGTTTCTCCTTTGGCCTTCCAGGGTGAAGTGCAGCCCAGCACCACAGAACAGACACTGGAGGTATAGGTCAGTGGTCCCCCTGGATCTTGCATGAAACGAGGAACACCTTGTGGCTCCACCAAGGAAAAGGAGGGTGGGTCTAGGGCCAGCATTGGGACACTGAGTAGGGTGAGAAGGTTTTGCGGGTTCCCCACCACTGATAGGTCCTGTACGTGACCCATTTTGGTCACTCACCATCCATGTCACGGATGGCCAGTCCTTTCTGAGGAAGGATCAGAGGGTCCTTGTTGTTAAGGTGGGGACTGGATCCATTAACCTCCAAAATGTAAAGACCGGCTCCTGTGGAAGTCAGATCAAGGGTATCCTCTCAGCAGAAATCCAGCTGGGAATAGGCCAGCTCTGGCTCACCCATGTGTCCAGAGTGGAGATATCCTGGGGGCACCGGTTGGCATTTGGAAATCACTATATGCGGCTTGGAGAAGCCTCTTTGGAATGAACCCTATACCCACAATTAATCTATGGTTGAGGTTTCCAGTTATGTTTGTTGGTTTGTTGTTGTTGTTGAAATTTGACCCCATACACTCTGTGGTAAGGGGCAACAGGAGTTGGACAACCAGACTTTTAGGGCTGTCATTTCCAAAATGGTGCCCTAAGGAGTTGATGAGCCCCAATCCAGCTCCAACATGGCGTTTCCTTTCATAAAGATTGTGGCTATCGTGGAGACTCCGAAGACAGCCCCACCATTGGTTGTCCCCACGAGTAGATCAAAGAGTATGGAGGGAGTGCAACACATGCAAAATTAGTTCAGGCACTTGGGGTGACAGTTTCTCAGTCAGAGCCATTGGGAGATGGCCCGCAGTGCTACAGAGACTCGGGAGGAGGCCTATGATTTGTGCTACTGAGTGGAAACCCAGCCAGTGGAAGAGAGACATTGACTGGGACTTGACCATCATCAAGGACCTAGTCAAGGAACCAAATAAAATCTCCAGTGAACATCCCTCTGCTCATGACCCGCCAGTGGGCAGGAAGAGTGAGAGGCTCTTTCCCTGTGGTGAAAGGAATCTGTTCCTCCCTTCCTCTGACACTTTTCTCCAACTTTTACCCAGGTGATACTGAAAAAAGGCAACTTCCTACCTGCTGCACCCTTCCCACTTCACCTGTCAACATGTCACCTACTCAACACATTGCCACCTCTCAGCCTCATAGTTCCTTGGGAGGTAAGCAAGTCCGCATACAGTTTTTAGTGTGTTTGTTGTTGCTTTGGGTCGATGATGACAACCTTTTGCTTGAAGAGCTGTGACGACATAAAAATTATGCCAAAGCGTGATATGCTGAGGCCCAGTCCAGGGAGAGTGCTGGAGGGGAATGCACTGGCATCCCTTTACGTGGCAGGGATGACTGACTGGAGGCTGCCATGCTATGGCCCGTGAGGGCATCTCAGGTGGCTTAAGGCTCATGAAGTTCCTCCTCTGCAAAGCACTAACTCGACTTATGTAGCCGGGGTGCTTGTGTTCCCCTATAGAGGAGTCGGGGATCTCTCTCAGTTCCATTTTTCTCCTTTGGCCTTCCAGGGAGAAGTGCAGCCCAGCACCACAGAAAAGACGATGGAGATGCAGGTGAGTGGACAGCCTGTTTCATTCACCCTGAACAGTTCAGTGGGAGTCCCATCGGTGATACCATGGGGAAAACTCCCATCTCTTTGAGATCCATATTTCTACCTATACAAAAGAGTGCTAGGCCATGAAGCTCACCTGTTAGGGATCAGCTGTCAAAAGTGGCCTGCCTGAGAACAGGGAAAGGCCCTGTGACTCCACTGAGGAAAAGGATTGTGATCAGGGCCAGTCACGGCACAATCCCAGGGTGAGAACCTTTCCAGATTCACCAGTACTGAGAGGCCAGAGGATGACTGATACAGTGACCTCACCATCCGTGTTATAGCTGAGTCTATCCTCGAAACTGTGATCCTCCTATCTCAGTCTTCCAAGTCCTGGGATGGCAAGTGTGTGCCACCATGCCCAGCTGATTGGGACTCTGAATCTAGAACATGTACATCTTTGGTGTAAGAGTTTCTACTCTTATACTATAATCATATTCTCTGTTTAATCTTATTTCCTTTTTTGATTTTTAGTTGATGAAAAGTTTAAATACTTTCCCCAACATTTCATCAAATTTTACTAGAGCAATAGAGTGCCACCCGTTTTTTACATAAGTTCCATTATTCAGACACTAGGCAAAAAGCGTGCCTTACATTTAGTGTTCTTTGTTCATCATGCAGTAGCGAAACCTGCACAAAATAAGCCTGACTGTGGAAATGCTTCTTTGTGGGGAGGGTGTTTGTCTGGATTCATGATGAGAAAACATGGCTGAGGATGCTGACTGACTCAGTACAGATGTCAATCTGAGACCCAGATGTGTGCCCCTCGCATAAGACAAATAAGACTCTCCAAGTCAGGCAGTGCTGGGTGACCTCTCAGTGGCAACCACTGAGGTCATGGTCTTTCTTTCTCTCATGGAGGCA